>JAQQSZ010019401.1:0-10372 GCA_028646595.1 Phalanger gymnotis
AAGTTCCATGAAAGTGGAGCCAGTTTTAACTTTCTCCTTTTGCCCTCAGAGCCTAACACAGAACCTCACATCACAGACACGTAACAAAAGCTGTTTCACTCATTGATCGATTGCCTGTAAGGGCCCTTTTCAGTATGAAGTCAGTTCATGTTTCCTGTAAGGTGTCTTCCCTAACATCTCCAACTCAGAAAAATCCTACATTTGAACTGATCTTAGATGTTGTGTTATCTGGTCATTCCCTACCCACAACTAAGTGGCTGAGTAAGATTCCTGCCTCAGTCTTACTAGCTGTGTGACCTTGGACAAATCTCTTAGTCTTTCTACGCCTTCCTTTCCTCCTCCATAAAGTGGAACTAATAATAAATAGCACCTGCCTCTCAGCGTTTTTGTGAGCAACAAATGAAATATGTCAACTTTTCACAAACCTTAAAAGGCTATATAATAAATGCTATTATTGTTAATGCTGTTATGAACATTAACATTTATACTTAAGCTCTACTGCAAACCAGTAAAATGTGTATATCCTCTATGGCAGAGAACTGCCCCTTATCTAGCCTCAGCACTATAGGTCTCTGTGGCTCAGGGAGGCGGAGGCGATGAGGGAAGCTAGTAGCAGGTGAGGAGAGAAGCAGAGGTGGAGAAGGCACAGTCGGTTTTAAATTTTTAGGCTTCGTAAAAGAAAGAAATTCGTTAGCTAAAAAACAAATGGCATTTGTAAAATAGCAATCTCATTTAACTCCCTCATTTTAGAGATGAAGAACGTGAAGCTTAGAAAAGTGAAAATGACTTTGTTAGTGACAGAGCAAGGGTTAGAGGCCAGATTTCCTAAAATGTTTCCTTTGTTGGTTTCCCAGCTGTGCAACGAGACCTTTGAATATGGCGTTCATATTTGTCGTGTCTCTCTGTAGCAGCCAATATGAGATCCTAGCATCACAGGACCATAGGATTTAAGTCTGGAAGGCTCTCTGTAGATTAGTGGATGAAAATCCTGATTGTTCAGAAGAAGAATCTGAAGTTCAGACATTGGAAGTAACTTTGCAAAGTCATAGATATCCAGGTGAATGCTTAATGAATGCTTGTGAAATCTAGTCCAACCTCTCACCTGAAAGACAAGGAAATGCCCAGCCTCTCTGGGCTTTAGAAATGTGGTAGCAGTTAACAGAATCAGGATTCTAAATTCTATCTTCTGGTTCCAAGTTCAATCATCTTTTACCACACTGTAAGTTCATTTCAAAATACTAATTAAGTGCTACTGTATGCCATCTTCGTGTTTGCACAAATGGCAGTTCCGACTTATCCAAAACTAATGAATACATTAGTATCTTTCCTTACCTCCCCTCCTCCCTAGAGTGGGAAAGAGTCTATATCATCCCCAAACAATAAGAATGATAATCATACCATAAGTTTTTTAAAATGTTAGGGATAATAAGCTGTTTTCTACTTGAACATTTGTGGGTTTTTTATACATAAAAACATTTTTAGGAGTGTGTAGGCGGTGGGGGATGGGGAAGGTATTTTGCTTTAAATGTTATCTGAAAATCACCAGTATTAGGCAATATGATACAAATGACATTTCTAATCAAGAAAATCAAACAAAGAGCTAAAGGATTGCCCATGAGACGGAAAAACAGCAGCCTCCTACGCCCTAAAAGCCTACGCTTTTACAGAAGAGAGAAGAAACCTTGATGGAATCTAAAGATGCTGAGGTTTACAAACAAGTTCCTTCTGCCAAAGCTAACTAGAAAACATCTAGGAGAGTCTAGCAAAGACTATTTGGAGTGATGTAAATTGGGCCATCAGGTGATGCATCGAGTGTCCTATTGTTAGGCAAGCCCATGTTTTGTGAGATTCACCTACTGTGCGTCAGGTGGGGCAGTGCAGAAAGTAATCAGGAGGGTAAGATGTTGAGAAGGTTCAAACATCTTGGATGTGGTTGTCTGGGTACCCTTTTCCATATAGCTTCATTACTCCGGGTGTGAGCGTGGCCTCTGTAACTTTAACATCGGAAACATGCATTGTTCCCTGAGGGCCTTCAAGCAGTCTTTGTGCTACTCCAGAGCCAGGATCCTTATTCGGGTCAGATGAAGAAGACCTCTAGCCTTCACCATACTTCACTGAATGGAGGAGTCCAAGCTCTACAATTGGCTAGCCGTACAGCAGTGGTCACTCATCTCAACCTCTCTGTGGCTTACTTCACCATCTACAAAATGGAGACGGTGATGCTCATACTCCCTAGTTCCCAGAATTATTGTAAGTAAATGGTCTCATAGAAAGGTAAACTTCTACTAGTAAATAACCCTTGGTTTTCAGACACGTAGTGATGGTTTTTTGACATTCTCTGGCTCCTGTGGACTCAACTGAATACCCAAAGTCCACTGAGCACCTCAGAAGGAATGAGGCCTATGGTTATATGTCAGCATTTAAAACTCAGTTGTTATTTGTAGGGCACCCATAAGTGGGCCTCTAGAAACACTACTCCCCTTCCCCCAGAATGAAATGGCCTAGTACAGTGGGAAAAAAATGATAGATTCGCAGTCTTCTATTTACTAACTGCACCTCAGTTTCTTCATCCCTACAATAGGTGGTTTTTAAAATTACCTCTAAAGTCTCATTAATATCTAATTCTATGATCTGATGAAAAATAGTTGGAGAGAGGATGAAGTAGCAACTGAAATGAGAACTTAATATCAGGAACTAGTCACTTCAGAAAGGGAGACCTAGAGGCTGCCCCTACTATGCTCGAGAGGGGAAGAGGATCCAGGAGAGGGACTCCAAAGAGATAGCATCCCGGGGGTGATGTCTGCAGACCAGCTATGTAATATAGCTCCTCAGGCCAGCAGTAGGTAAAGAGGGGAAACATGGGAACAGCAGCTACCATGAAAAGCAAGCGCCCAATGTAGACTAGCGCTGTAGGAAAAAGCCCTGTTCACCCCCTGCTGGTTATGGCTCTGATTCCCCTAATACATAATTTTTGTCACTCAAGGAGTATGAATACACAGAGCCACACACTTATTCTGTCGATGATCCTTTTTGTCTCCAAATACTTTTGAGCTGTATACTAATTACACAAATGAGTCTAAAATTGTTGTCACTTCTTTAAAGAATGTGTGATATCCTGCTAGGAACAAAATAGGAGAGAAAAATTGAGATGCAAATACCTAAAAACATTAAGAGAAAAAGAGGGAAAGGAGGAAAGAGAAGAGGGGGAAGGGCACATGAGAAGGGGATGATGTGGTGTGTTTATGCTAACAGCACATCAGCTGATATGATTGACCTCTACAGTCACTGACCAACTACTAGGGCTTAAACGTTGCCCCTGACACTCATTAGTCATGTGACTGTGGCTTATTACTCGCCTTTCTTGGGACACATTTCCCTTCTTAGTAAAATGAGAAGAGGTGAACAAGATGGCTTCTGGAGTCACTTCCAGCTCTAAATAATGGCTAGCATTATGATACTAGGCTAGTTCTAAATGTATGATGCTATGAACCTATAATCCTACATGTCCTGATTTAATCAAGACATAACCATGGCAGCCATAGAGTGGTCATGTTGTGTCTTGCTTCTCCGCTCAACATGTCTCCAGAAGGATTCTGCCTCCCACCTTCTTTTCTCCTCTCTCTGTGCTTGGCAGATCATCTATACCTATGGTATGATTTCTCCTGCCCCCGCCGTAACGATGCCTCCAAAATAGATCTCTTCCTCCTCCATCTCTTTCCTGAACCCCAGGCCCCCACTTTCCCATTGACTCCAGCAGAGTTCCCATTGGATGTCTTTGCAGCACCTCAAAGTCAGTATGTCCCAAACCTAGCTTATTGGGTGCCCTCCTAAACCTACTCTGTCTTCCTGACATCCCCATTTCTGTCAGTGGTACCACCATTCACCTCATCAACGGACCTCCATCACTCCCATGTTACTAACTTCTATCTTTCCCTTCTCTCATTTCCAACAAGGTGGCAAAATCCTGTCAAGATGGCTTCTTGAATATCTCTTACTTTTATCTCCCCTGCCTTCCCACCTTTCCATTCCCATCCCTACCACCCTTGTCCAGGTCTTTGACACCTCTTAGACCATCACCATAGTCTCCTAAAGGGTCCCTGCTTCAGTCTCATCTTCCAATCCGTGCTTCATAATCCTACAAAACAATCTTCCTCCACTACAGATCTCCTCCTATTACTGCTGTCCTA
This sequence comes from Phalanger gymnotis, assembly GCA_028646595.1. Taxonomy (NCBI): domain Eukaryota; kingdom Metazoa; phylum Chordata; class Mammalia; order Diprotodontia; family Phalangeridae; genus Phalanger; species Phalanger gymnotis. The sequence goes on from JAQQSZ010019401.1 coordinate 4,188, forward strand.
AGCATTCAGTAGGGCGCCTAGGTGTCCCAGTGGATAGGGTGTAGGGCCGGGAGTCTGGAACACCTGAGTTCAAATGTGGCCTCAGATAGCTGTGTGACCTTGAGCAAGTCACATCATCCTGTTTGCCTCGGTTTCCTCATCTGTAAAATGAGCTGGAGAAGGAAATGCCAAAACCACTTCAGTGTCTTCACCAAGAAAACCCTAAATGAGATCATGAAGTGTCAGACATAATAAAACTACTGAGAAACAACAATCTACTGGTGGCTCCCTATCAGCCACACCGTAAAATCCAAACTCCAGAATCTATCATTCAAGGTTCCTCTAAATGTGACAGTGTCTTCCATATAGAATCTTGTTTCATGTGACACCCTGGCACATATTCTACCCTCCAGACCAACTAGAATCCTTGCCCTTTAACCTAAACACCCAGAGCTTTCCTTTGCCTCCGTTAATAATACTTCTTATAAAGCAGAAAACTGGGAAACGATTTTTACAGTGTCTCTAATAAAGGCTTCATTTCTAAAAATACATAGAGAACTGAGTCAACTTCATAAGAATACAAGTCATTCCGCATTTGATAAATTGTCAAAGGATATGTGCAGGCAGTTTTTAGATGAAGAAATTAAAGCTATCTACAGTCATATTAAAAATGTTGTAAGTCAGTATTGATTAGAGAAATGCACATTAAAACAGCTCTGAGTTACCCCATCATACCTATCAGATTGGCTAACAGGACAAAACAGAAAAATGATAAATGTTGGAGAAGATGTGGGAAAATTGGAATCCTAGTGCATTGTTGGTGGAGTTGTGAACTCATCCAACCATTCTGGAGAGCAATTTGGAACTATGCCCAAAAGGCCATAAAACTGTACATACCTTTTCATCCAGCAATGCCACTACTATGTCTGTATCCCAAAGAGATCACAAAAAGGTAAAAGGACTCACATGTGCCAAAAATATTTATAGCAGCTGTTTTTGTGATGACAAAGAATTGGAAATCGAGGGGATGCCCATCAATTGGGGAATGGCTAAAGAAGTTGTGGTATGTGAATGTAATGGAATATTATTGCGCTATAAGAAATGATGAGCAGGCAGACTTCAGAAAAACCTGGAAAGACTTAGATGAACTGATGCTGAGTGAAGCGAGCAGAACCAGGAGAGCATTGCACACAATAACGGCCACATTGTGCAATGACGAACTTTGGTAGCCTTAGCTATTCTCAGCGATGTCATGATGGAAGACAATTCCAAAACTCATGATGGAAAATGCTATCTGCATCGAGAGAAAGAACTGTGGAGTCTGAATGCAAATTGAAGCAGACTCTTTTCACTTTTTTTTTCTCATGGTTTTTCCCTTGTTCTGATTCTTCTTTCACAACATGAATAATGTGGAGATATGTTTAATATGATTGTACACGTGTAGCCTGTATCAGATGGCTTCCTAACTTGAGGAAGACGGAAGGGCAAGTGGCAGGGGGGAGGGGGGCAGGATTTAGAACTCAAAATCTTATCAAAGTAAATGTGGAAAACTAAAAGTTAATTAATCAATTTAAAAATAAACTGCAAAAGATAGCTTCCTATACATGTGCTGCGCTCACTCTGGATAACCTCTACTACTGCTGTTACCATTACTCCTCCTCCTTCTAATAATAATAATAATGACATTTATGTAGCACATTACAGTTTACAAAATGTTTTATATAAATTACCTAGTTTGATCCTGACAATAACCATGGATGGGATGTGGGTGCTATTATTATCCCCATTTTAAAGATGAAGAAACTGAGGCTTTGAAAGACTAAATGACTCAGTGCCTGGGCTCACATAGCTAGTAAGTTACTGATTGGATTTGATCTCAGGTCCTCTTGACTCCCAGGCCAGAGCTCTATCTAATATATGAAGGCCTGGCCCAAATAACATTTCCATAAAGTTTTTTGAGCCGTTAAGTTTGGAAAAAAAAAAATTTTTTTACTTAAATGTCAAATAGCACTGGATTTCCTGCCTGTCTTTTACGCTTACCATGTTTCTAGTTTTGACAGTACTTCTTTTCACATATAGCTCATCCCCAGACTAGGCCACAGCTCTACAGGTCAGAGTCTGAGTCCCTGCCCTATCCTTTCCCTGTGTTCCCTGCCCCTCTCCCCAACACCTAGCACAGCTCTGGTCACAAGATAAGACTTCATAAATGCTAGTGAAATTGTCTTCTGCTTGACAATTCCCAGTGGAAACCTTCCGAAAGTCCCTCAGTCTCCAAAATGCTTTTCAGCTCCATCTTAATTGCACAAGCTAGAACCAGTGTCACGATTTGGGGAAGGTGCGACATCCAGTAGGAACTTAACCCAACTGTAAATTGCTGCAGTCAGGAAAGCCCTTCCCTCACCAACGATCCCCAGGGATGACTTGGCAGATCTTTCGTAATCAACTAGGAAAGAAACTGTGACACTGACAAAACAGAGCCCTCACTGCTAACATTGCAAGTAACTCAAACCAGCAAGCCAACCAAAAAGGTAACTTTAAGCATATATTGAAAGAAAGTCCCTGAAAGCCTTTTGTGCTTATATGGCATCACCTGTGCTGCAAGGGTGTTTTCAATGGGGACCAGCAGCAGTTTAAAGCACAAATGGACATTTTTCATGGGGATGGAGGGAGGCAGAGAAGGTTGACTTGATTTCTCTTTCTTTCCTGGATCCTGATCCAGGATCCTGATGATGTACATCTAAAGGCAGAAGGGACCTCTGAGGTCATCTAGTCCAATCTCCCCCTTTTAAAGATGAGGAAACTGAGGCACACGGACTTAAATGACTTGGTATGGTATTAGATTTAGAGATGAAAGTGGCCTCAGAGGCCATCTAGCCCAAGCCTCTCATGTTGCAGATGGGGAAACTCCATCTGATTCCTTTGACCCTTAATCCCATAAGATGATAATTAACATACTTACTATATACCATGTAGTGTGGATAAAGAGTTGGCCTGGAAGGCAGCAAGACCTGGGTTCAAGTCCTGCCTTGCAAACTGATGGGCTGTATGACACTGGGGAAGTCACCCAACCTCTCTGTGCTCTAAGTGGCAGTGGAAGACCATACATTGCAGAGAAAATGCCGTTCTGCATTGGCAGAGGTAGTTTCCTCACTCAAGTGTCCACTATGACAAGCCTTTTGGCTCTAAGAAGAGCATGTGTTCTGGGTAGTTCTCCTCACAGAGAGGAATGGTTTACAGGTGGCCATATACACTCTCCCAAATGATCTTTGTTGTGACCAGGAGGATAGAATTGCATGCTCGTTGTCTAGGAAAGGAGGTGTGATATGATTATGGGATGGGATACACCTTACTGGCCCATGTGGATGGTAATACATGGTCTTGGCCTGACTAGCCTGTTACCCTAATCAACAGAGTTCCCTGGGAAGGAAGAGAGGGCTGATGATGGGAGAGTTCACTACCTCCAAGGGTCTTCCTCACCCTCTCTAGACCCCCACATGACTCACTTGTTTCAACTATATAACTTCAAACTGTTCCAAAATATGCTGACAATAGTTACAAAACATGATGATGACTGGTGGTATTGTTAATGTATTTTTGCTTAATTTGAAGATCTTTCCATCCATTAATAGACCCATGTGCTTAAGTCACATGGAAGTCTAAGTCACATGTGGTGGGAGGAGTTTGCCGAATGAATAGAACAGGAAGGGTGGAGCAGGAAATGCTCATAGCAGTTAGATGGGTGGGAGCTCAAGGAAGGGGGAAAGGAGCCAGCTAGGATTGTGAGTGTTTGTGGGAAGGTCCCAGCGGGAGGAAGGCTTTGGGATGGAGTTGCTCCCTTCTGTGATAACGTGTATTAACTTCTTTGTTTCTGTGATGGATTCGGTTTACTGGTGTTGGGATTTGGTTCTTTGGTGTCCGAATAAATGTTTTGCTTCTGGCTTCTATATGGAGAGGCTGTTATATTTTATGATTCGGAACTATACCACCATATTCATAACACTTTCACCATGCCATTCTTTCTGATGAAGAGCCTAGAAGAACACACTGCTCCTGGGGAACCAACTACAAATGCCTTTACTTGGCTTTCAGGATCCCATGTGATGTGACCCAGCTGGCCCACCAACACAACCTCCCAGAATTCTCTTATCAGACTTTCAACAGAATGTAATAAGGGATGTGGGGCATGAAGGAAAAGGAAGAGTCAAAGAATTCTTGTTGAGGGTGAGACTTTAGCTAAGATCTAAAGGAAGCCAGGAAAGCCAGGAGGTGACAGTGAGTGGGGAGAGAATTCTAGGAATGGGGGCAGCTAGTGAAAATGTCCAGAGTCAGGAGAATGAGTATCTTTGGAAGAACATCAACGGATTGCCAATATGTAGTAGGGAGTAAGGCGTAAGAAGATAGTAAAGGGCCAAAGGGGCTAGGTTACGATGAGCTCTTGTAACGTTAATGGAATGGGAAGATCTTCCCCATCCATTAATAAGCCTAGTGTGGAGCCCATTAAGAGAAGCTTGCTTGTAGTCAGGCTCACTCCTTTCGCTATTTTCTAATTAGGCACTGGGTCAGGAGGGTTGTGATGTGCTTTGGCTCTGAGAAGTGTATGTATTCTCTGAGGTAAGGTTTTGCTTTGGGGACTTGCTTATGAGAAGGACCGTGTGATTCTCTGGTCAAGTCTCTGAGTGGACATAAGTTCAGAGCTCCTGACTGCTCAGCTGTAAAGGCTCTCTCAATCCAGTGATGTACGTAAAGTGCATTCAGGCAACAGAGCCCTGTCTGTTGGTCTTTATTTCTCTGCTTGTATTTTCTCTGTATTTTTTCTGAAGTTCAGGACACTGACTTTCCCCTGAAATAACTGAATGATATATGTGTTTAATTAACCTGTTGATCCCTTAAACACCTATCTTTCCTAGTAAAGCAGATCTAAGAACCCGTGCGAGCGGCCATCCTGGCTCTGCCAGTGTGGTTGCTATTACCGCTCCAAAAGCCAAAAGATTTTCTATTTGACCCTGGGATGATGTGGGGGGGGGCAGTAGAAATTATTGGATAGGTATATGACACGGTCTCACTTGTTATAGAAAAATCATTTCAAAAGGTGAATGGAGGTTGAACCGGATCGATGAGATACCGGAGGCAGGGAGACCAATCAGAAAAAAAAAATATTTCAATAGTCCAGGTGAGGGGAGAATAGATTCTAATCATCGAGAAATGGTGCGGGTGTGAAACGTGTGCTGGGAGAAGTGAGAGGGTTGTACCTTCCAGACGCCTGGAAAAGGAGTGGCCTCGATGGTGCCCGAAGGGTCACGGCATTGATTAAACGTGGAGCGCTTGCTTGTTGTTCACTCATTTGCCATGACTGACTCTTTACGGCCCCGCTCGGGCTTTTCTTGGCAGAGATGCTAAGTGCTTGGCCATTTCCTTTCCCAGCTCGTTTTACAGATGAGGAAACTGAGAAGAAAACAGGTTCAGCGATTTGCCCAGGTCACAGCTAGTAAGTATCTAAGGCCACGTTTGAACTCATGAAGGTGAATGTTCCTGACTCCAGGCCTGGCTCTCTGTCTGCTAGATGTGGGGCATGAAAGAAAAGGAGGTGTCAAAGCGCCTTTCTGAGCTGCTTTTCACACATGACCACAAAATCATCCGCAAGGATCCAACACGTGACTCCTATGATAAGTTTGATTTTTGACAGATGAACATGAAGTCAAAGTGTAGAATTGTGACACCAATGTTGCTAGTAGCTATCGTGGAGGTGAAAGACAGACAACACCAGTACGTAGGAGGGCTGCTAGCACAGCTTCTTTGATCTGCTTTTCTAAGGAGAGCAACTCTAAGGGGTTAACAATCTCGGTTTAATTAAACATACATACATCACTCACTTAGTTCAGGGGAAAATGCCAGCATCCTGAACTTCAGAGCAAACACAAACAGAAAATATAAACAGATCAACAGACAGATTTCTGCCTGACAAAAATCACAATATACATAGTTACCGGAGAAGCGCCAACAGCTGGACTTTTCAAAGCTGGGGGGAGGGAGAGGACTACTTCGACAGCTTGCCCAGAGTCTCATCACCAACACTCTTTCAATGAGTGTGCCCCCAAAAGCAAAATGCTAACCTCTGATCTTATATACAAGTCTCAGGTTCAAAGGGCATCACAACCATGAGACTCAAACCCATATGACTGAGGCTTTAATTGGCACTTAAATGACAG
>JAQQSZ010019402.1:0-10372 GCA_028646595.1 Phalanger gymnotis
AACACTGTCAGCACATGTTCTTTTGATCTGCTTTACTAAGGAAAGTAACATTAAAGGGTTAACTGTAGGGGTCTCTCTTACCCCATACTCCCAGGCCTTTGTCCAGCAAAGGCCTGATCTTGCGGGCAATGAAGAGGCGGGAAGCAAAGATGGTGAGCAGCTCCGTTTAATAAAGTCAGTGACCAGATTTTTATAGCCTTTATTATGCAGTACTAGGACTGCCTTGGTCCGCCTACTCTCCGCCTATTCTCCTCCTATTCTCCTCCCCTTTCGTTCCCGCGCTCTCCCCATGATTCACCTGTGCACAGGTAAATCCGGAAAAGAACCCGGCACCACGTTGCCAACAAGGGCGAGACCCTTCCTCCAGACTCCATCTTGTTCCTCCCACACCTCAGAGCCCTGAGGCTATCTCAGCTGGCTCTGGGTGCAGAGGTCCAAAGATAGCTGGGGTAGGCTCTAACTTGTCCCGTTACAGTTAACAATCTTATTTCAATCCAACATACAAATATCATTCACTTAGTTCCGGGGAAAAAGCCAGCCCCCTGAACTTCAGAGCAAATACAAACAAATTACAAACATACATTATAAACAGACCAAATACAATTCATAGTTACCAAGAAACCATCAACATCTGGGTGAGCTGGGAGGGTCTTACAGCAGCTGCCCAGAGTCTCACACCAACACTCCTCCAGGAGAGAGAACCTCAAGCAAATATCTCTGTTCTCTCTGTACACTCTTTAGCCATCATCAAACATCATCTCAGTGACCAGAACTTAGGCTCCTACTATTGGCTCTGGTCTTAGCAACTCCCCTTAGGACCCTGGGGACTTCCTGCCTCTCTCAAACTAGAGAACTAGTTTGCTAACCAGCCTGGGGCTTTGCACATAGTAGTAAAAGGGTGTGGGCCTGGGGTTTAGTACCTAGTAAGACTTAATCAAAGAGACTTAATTAATTTATCATTCTAAAACAGTAAGAAAGTCCTACCATAGTCACCAATGCACAGAGGCAACTAGGTGGTGCAGCATAGAACACTGGACCATAAGTCCAGAAGATCTGAGGTAAAATCCATCCTCAGAAAACAAAATTTTTTAAATTTAAAAAGATAAAAAAGCCATCCCCAGACACTGTGTGACCCTGGGCAAGTCATTTAACTTCTGTCTACCTGAGTTTCCATAAAATAGGGCTAAAAATAGCACCTACCTGACAAGGCTGTTGTATAATACTATGGTTAATATTTATAATGGAGATATTTAAATAGCACAGTGAATGGCAAACAGTAAGCAAATTGTTCCTTCCTCCCCATGCTCTATGCCATTAAGAAGAGTTAAAATCCAGATAGGAATCATTCATCTAAAACCTGGCCTTAATATAAGTATATTAACTATCAATAAGCAGGTGTGTTGTTTCCTATACTCCACTTAATAGTGCACATTAAGTTGATGTGGGAAAATAAAAAAACAAGGCTGTGCCTTTCCTCAAACAGCTGTGTTCCGAATATCCTATAAACTGTGTGAGGGGCAGCATGTAGCTATTGATGTGAACATTTGATTATACGTCATTTTGTGGCTTTTATTATTCCTCTGCTAAGAATAAAACATTGTTTGTTAAGCATGTTATTTTTCTGTTTCTGTGAAGCAATTACATTTGACCAAGGTTATATGACCATCTGACCAGGGCTCAGTGAAATACAGTAAAATAAGGGAAGAAGTAGAGGTTTTTCAAATAGTATGAGGAATCAGATCTTAGTCTGCTTGGGCACGTCTACACTATACCTCTCATAACAATTTGGCACAGTCACTGAGAGAGTGGCATGGCTTGGGAGGGTTAGGTATATATGGAAAGTTATTTATCTTCTAAGAACCATAGAGAAATCAGCACTTTCCCACACTTCTGCTAAGTGCAGCTGAATTCCATAATCACCACAGCAAGGATTACTAACCTGAAGTCCATGAACTTTTTAAAAAATTTATAATTGTATTTCAATAAAATTAGCTCCCTTCATAATGCTATATTTTTATTTTATGCATTTAAAACATTATGCTGAGGAGTCGATAAGTTTCATCACATTGTCAAAGGGGTCCATGACACAAAAAAGGTTTAAGAACCCCTGTTCTAGAGTGAGTATAGTAAGGCCTTTTTGTGGAACAAAGTCAGGTTAGTGGCTAGCAATGCCACCTGTTGGTAAAACTTGCTAAGTTGTAATAAGAAGAGGAAAGAAGACTATCCCCAAGTAAGAAATATGCATAGTGAGGTTTCTAAGTCATCTTGTTATTGTTTGTCTTTCCTTCTCAAAGAAGACTAATGACATCATAAGGGTGATATCTTGACTTCTGAATGAATTGAATTTAAGTGAGACAGAGCTGTACAAAGTCATCAGCCTTACTCTCTCCTACAGAGTCACTAGAGTCCAGTAGCAAGATAAAAGTCAAGACAACTGGTAATGATCTGGGATGCTTTTTAAAATTAAGGTCTTTCCAGGTCTCAGTTTGTCTGAGGCAATACCCATTTGATGAAAAAGGGCTAAGTGAGAATTGAGACAAAAGATGGCCTAGTTTGCCATCACAAAAGTATCAATCAACTCAACCCCATCAATCTGGGAGAGGAAGACCCTCAGAGTTTCTGGCCAGAACAGAAAAAAATTGCTATTTGTCCTTACGTAGAAGCCATCAAAATCCAAACAATGAGCCACAAAGGCTCAGGCTGGAGCCTACTATTGGCCATTCCATGAAAGTCACAGGGATTTTAATCACAATGTGCTTTCTTTTTTTGGTTATATATGTACAATGATATTAAACATATTTCCACATTAGTCAAGTTGTGAAAGAAGAATCAGAACAAAAGGGGTAAACCACAGGAAAGAAAAAACAACAAAAGTGAAAATAGTATGCTTCAATTGGCATTCAGATTCCATATTTCTTTCTCCGGATGTGGTTAACATTTTCTGGAGGGAATCTTTTGGAATTCTCTTAGATCCTTGCACTGCTGAGAAGAGCCAAGTCTATCATAGTAAGTCATTGCACAATGTTGCTGTTACTATGTGCAGTGTTCTCTTGGTTCTACTCATTTCACTCAGCATCACTTCATGTAAGTTTTTCCAGGTTTTTCTGAGAGCATACTCTACATCATTTTTTATTAGTTAATTTATTTACTTTTAGTTTTCAACCTTCACTTCCATAAGTTTAAAATTTTCTCCCCCTTCCTCCTCCTCTCTCCCCAAGATGGCCTGCAATCTGATATAGTCTCTACATATGCATTCCTATTAAACATATTTTCACATTAGTCATATATAGAGGAATTATAATGAATGGGAGGAACCATGAGAAAGAAAAAAAAACACAAAAGAAAATAGTCTGCTTTGCTCTGCATCCAGGCTCCATAGTTCTTTCTCTGGATATGGATGGCATTTTCCACATTCCTTTGGAATTCTTTTAGGTCCTTGCATTGCTGAGAAGAGCTAAGTCTATCAAAATCAGCCATTGCACACTGTGGCTGTTACTATGTACAATGTTCTCCTGGTTTTGCTCACTTTGCTCAACATCAGTGCATATAAGTATTTCCAGGTTTTTCTGAAGTCTGCCTGTTCATCATTTCTTACAGCACAATACTGTTCCATTACATTCATATACCACAACTTGTTCAACCATTACCCAATTGATGGGCATACCCACAATTTCCAGTTCTTGGTCACCACAAAGAGAGTTGCTATAAATATTTTTGTACATGTGAGTCCTTTCCCCATTTTCATGATCTCTCTGGGACACAGCTTTAGAAGTACTATTGCTAGATCAAAGGGTAGGCACATTTTTATAGCCTTCTGGGCATAGTTCCAAGTTACTCTCCAGAATGGTTGTATCAGCTCACAGCTCCACCAACAACAAATCAGTGTTCCAACTTTCCCACATCTTCTCCAACATTTATCATTTTGCTTAGCCAATCTGATAAGTGTGACGTGGTACCTCAGAGTCGTTTTAATTTGCATCTCTCTAATCAGTAGTGATATAGAGGATTTTTTCATATGACTATAGATAGCTTTAATTTCTTCCTCTGAAAACTGCCGGTTCATATCCTTTGCTCAATTGGGAAGTGACTTAAACTCTTGCAAATTTGACTCAGTTCTCTATATATTTGAGAAATGAGGCCTTTATCAGAAACACTAGTTGTAGATTGCAGCAACTTATGAGAATAATATACTATGGCCAGGTAGGATTTATTCCAGGAATACAAGACTGGTTCAATATTAGGAAAACTATCAGCATAATTGATCATATCAAAAACAAAACCGGCAGAAACCACATGATTATCTCAATAGATGCAGAAAAAGCTTTTGACAAAATACAACACCCATTCCTATTAAAAACACTAGAAAGCATAGGAATAAATGGACTCTTCTTTAAAATTACACCTAAAACCATCAGCAAGCATTATATGTAATGGGGATAAGCTAGATGCCTTCCCAATAAGATCAGGGGTGAAATAAGGACGTCCATTATCACCCCTATTGTTCAAATTGGTACTAGAAATCTTAGACTTAGCAGTAAGAGAAGAAAAAGAAATTGAAGGAATTAGAATAGGCAAAGAAGAACAATGATGTGATGATTTACTTAGGGAATCCTAGAGAATCAAGTAAAAAACTACTTGAAATAATAAAAAAACTTTATCACAGTTGCAGGATATAAAATAAACCCACATAAATCTTCAGCATTCCTATATATTACTAACAAAGCCCAACAGCAAGAGATAGAAAGAGAAATTCCACTTAAATTACTGTAGACACTATAAAATATTTGGGCGTATGCCTTCCAAGACAAACCCAAGGCTTATATTAACACAATTACGAAACACTGTTCACACAAATAAAGTCAGATCTAAATAAATGGAAAAACATCAGTTGCTCATGGTTAGGCTGAGCTAATATAATAAAAATGACAATTCTACCTAACCAATCAAACTACCAAAACAGTATTTTATAGAGCTGGATAAAATAATAACAAAATTCATCTGGAAGAACAAAAGGTCCAGAATATCAAGGGAATTAATGAAAAGAAATGCTAGGGAAGGTGGCCTAGACATACAAGATATTAAACTGTACTATAAAGCAGCAGTCATCAAAACTACTTGGTACTGGCTAAGAAACAGAGTCGTGGATCAGTGGAATAGGTGAGGCACACAAGACACGGTAGTCAACAACTATAGCAATCTACTCTTTGATAAACCCAAAGAATCCAGCTTCTGGGTTAAGAATTTACTATTTCACAAAAACTGCTGGGAAAATTAGAAAACGGTATGGCAGAACCTGGGCATAGACCAATATCTTACACCATATATCAAAATAGTCAAAATGGGTTCATGATTTAGGAACAAAGGCTGATACTATAAGCAATTTGGGAGAGCAAGGAGTGGTTTACCTGTCAGATTTATGGAAAAGAAACGAATTCGTGACCCAACAAGAGATAGAGAGTGTTATGAAATGCAAAATGGATAATTTTGATTATGTTAAATTGAAAATTTTCTGTATAAACAAAGCCAATGCAACAAATATTAGGAGAAAAGCAGAAAATTGAGAGACAATCTAAAATTTTTTTTAATTATTAAAAAAAAGAAACACTAGTTACAAAAATTCTTTATCATTTCTCTGTTCCCCTCCTAATCTTAGTTGCACTGGCTTTGTTTGTGCAAAAACTTTTCAATTTAATGTACTCAAAATTATCCATTTTGAATTTCATAATATTCTCTGTCTCTTGTTTGGTCATAAATTCCTCCATTCTCCATAAATCTAACAGATAAATGATTCCTTGCTCCCCTAATTTGTTGATGGTGTCAGCCTTTATATCTAAAATGTGTACCCATTTGGACTTTATTTTGTTATACAATGTCAGGCATTGGTCTATGCCCACTTCCTGCCATACTATTTTTCAGTTTTCCCAGCAGGTTTTGTCAAATACTGAGTTCTTCTCCTAGAAACCTGGAGAACTGTTTATTAAACAGTAGATTACTATAATCATTGACTATTGTGTCTTGTGTACCTAAGCTTTTCCACTGATCTACCCCTTAGTTTCTTAGCCATCACCAAGTAGTTTTCATGATTGCTGCTTTATAATACAATTCAAAATCTGGTATGGCTAGGCGACCTTCTCTAGTATTTCTTTTCATTAATTCCCTTGATATTCTGGACCTCTTCCTCTTCCAGATGAATTTTTTCAATTATTTCATCCAGCTCTGTAAAATATTTGTTTGTTAGTTTAATTGGTATGGCACTGAATAAGTAAATTAATTTAGGTAGAATTGTAATTTGTATTATATTAGCTCAGCCTACCCATGAGCAACTGATGTTTTTCCAGTTATTTAGATCTCACTTCATTTGTGTGAAAAGTGTTTTGTAATTGTGTTCATATAATTCCTGGGTTTGTCTTGGCAAGTAGTTTTTTACTTGATTCTCTAAGTAAATCACCATACCATCCGCAAAGAATGATACCTTAGTTTCTTCTTTGCCTATTCTAATTCCTTCCATTTCTTTTTCTTCTCTTATTGCTAGGGCTAACATTTCTAGTACCATATTGAATAAAAGTGTGATAGTGGACATAGCTGTTTCACCCCCGATCTTACTGGAAATGCATCTAGCTTATCCCCATTACATATAATGCTTGCTGATGGTTTTAGGTAGAAGCAACTTATCATTTTAAGGAAGGCTAAAATTATTTCTATACTCTCGTGTTTTAATTGGAATGGTTGATATATTTTGTCAAAACCTTTTTCTGCATCTTTTGGAGATAATCACGTGGTTTCTGTTAGTTTTGTTGTTGATATGATCAGTTATGCTGATAGTTTTCCTAATGTTGAACCAGCCCTCCATTATTGGTATAAATCCTACCTGATGAAAGTGTCTCGCATGATAAGTTGCTGCAATCTTTTTGCTAATATTTTATTTAAAATTTTTGCATCTATATTCATTAGCTTTTTCAGTTGCATGCCCAATTCATTGATCTCCTCTTTCTCTACTTTATTCCCGTTCATTCATATTCAGAGATATAAAACTTTGCCTAAGAACTGCTTTCACTGCATTCCCTAAATTTTGGTATGGTGTCCCATTATTACCATTCTCTTGAATGAAATTATTGCTTGTTTCTATGATTTGTTGTTTGACCCACTCATTCCTTAGGATTATTGTTTCCAATTAATTTTTCATCTATCTTTCTATGGGCCATTATTACATGTAATTTTTATTGCATCATGATATGAAAAGGATGCATTTAATATTTCTGCTTTTCTGCACTGGATTGTGAGGTTTTATGCCCTAATACATGGTCAGTTTTTGTATATGTGCCAACTAACACTGAGAAAAAAAGTATATTCCTTTCTATCTCCGTTCACTTTTCTCCGGACATCTACCATATCTACTTTTTCTAAAATTCTATTCACCTCCTTAACTTCTTGTTCATTTTGGAGTTAGATTCATTGAGTTTAGAGAGGGGGAGGTGTAGTATTAATGTGATCAAAGATCTTCCCTACCTATTCAGTAGGCCTCAGGTGGGGCTAGGTGGGAAAGCATGATTATATCTTTGTTTGTAAGTAGGCCTAAAGCCTCTACTTACTAGGTTCTAAGTGATTTGGGCGTGAAGTACTCAGGGACCTAAGGGGAGCTGCTAAGACCAGAGCCAATAGTATGTGCACTGAGTTCTAGTCAATCATGAATTCAGCCAATCACACACCTGAGTTCTAGCCAATCAGATGCCAGCTAGGGCTGCATATAAAAAGAAAGCCCAGAACAGAGAGCAGCAGACTGAGAACTGAGAGTGGACGTCAAGAAAACATTAAGGCAGCAGACATTGAGAAAGAGCCAGAATTGAGAGAGACTGCAGAGCAGAGAGTGCAAAATAAAAGAGTTGTGGAGATCAAAAAGCTGAGAATCTACAGCATCATGAGGTTAGAGAACTGAGAATCCAGAGAATCCAGGAAACTACAAGGACTCTGAGAACTGCAAGGGCTTTCAGAACTGCAGAAAGGATGCAGGCAAGCAGACGGGATTCGTGAGTGATTGTTTACAGAAAGGCCCTACCAAGGGGGGAAGGTCACATGATGACTTGGTTTCATGCTATAATTTCCTTGTTGCCACATTGAAGTGGGCTTACTGGTTTTAGAATACAATTACTGCTGTATCGAAATGGAGTTATTGGTCTTGTGAGTTCATCTTCTGGAGTCTAAATAAATGTTATACTTCCTCTGCCTTCTACTTAGAGAATTTTTCTTACTTTGCGATTCTGAACCATACAGGCATGTTCATGGTCATCCTCGAGGTCATGAATCTTGCCTTAGTGATATAGGAGGTTGAGGTCCCCTACTAGTGTAATTTTACTGTCTAATTCTTATAACTCCCTTAACTTCTCCTCTAAGAATCTGGATGCTGTAACACTTGGTACATATATGTTTAGTAATGATATTACTTCATTGTCTATGGGGCCTTTTAGCAGGATCTAGTTTCTTTCTTTATATCTTTTTGATGAGGTGCTTTGCTTGGACCCTAAATTCTTACAGCTTCTGCTCGGGTGCCTGTGCCTGAACCCCAATTCCAAAACACATCCAGTTCTCAAAACATATTCTGTCCCTGGCTCTCTCTCTCTCTAGCTAAAGGGCACCATGACCCAACTTATCTGTGCTTCTTCCTCAGTAAGCAACTATGCCCAATTATAGATTGATTTCCTGATAATTGAACACTGAGTCATAATCACTGCCTTTTCTAACATGTGGATCCTAGACGCAGTATTTTGTCTAACAAGACCCTAGATAAGACCCTATATAGAGATTCCCCTTTAGCCCCCAACTGAGAGTGAACTCTGTGACGTTTCACAGTAAAAACCACACCCCCAGTAACCCCACTGTGGGTTATTCCCTAGAAAACTCTGAGTAATACACTTGTGCAGTAGATACTAAACGTGCATGTTCCTTTAAGAACTAACCGCTCCTTGAATTCGCACCAAACCACTCCCTAATCCCACCCCCAAACACCAAACTGACATGTTTTGCCTTTTAACCCTTTATAAAAATTTCCCCTGCACCCCCTCTAGGGTTGCAGCTTCCTTAAGATCCTTTGTCCACTGTGAAGATAAACTTTTGCAAACTTGACTTAAAGATTGCTTGGATCCAAGAATTCATTCCAGGTGGCCTTGCCCTGGGAACTTTGGTTTGGGATTCCTGAATCCCTGGGTTTCCCCCCACCCCTAAACATTTTTGGTGCCCAACGTGGCTAGAACAGCCCAAGGCCCCAAGTTTCTCTCCGAATCAAAGTAAACCTCCCCTTCCCTTGCCTTGTAAACAGTTTTCTCCCCTTGAGCAACCTAGGCACTGCTTCTAGGGACATTTTGGTGGAGCCTCTGGGTTTGGCCTCTAATAGGCTTCAGCATGCTTGCCCTGTTTTGACAAGGGAAGCCTTGTTCTGGGGTACACTTGCGGTTCTGCTGGCCCTCTAGGACGCTAGTGGGTCGAGCTAGCTACAAGTGCTTCAGGTACCCCTTTCCTTTTTATTTTTAAGGCTTACAGGCAATAAGTATGGGCCAATCTCCTTCCATCCCCTGAGATTCACCCCTAGGATGCCTCTCAAACAACTGGAAAAGTGCGCTCTTCAAGACCTCAAAAAGCAATGTCTAGTGTTTTTCTGTAACACTGCCTGGCCCCAGGACACTCCGGGGGACCAAGAGAAATGGCCTGCTGTCGATACTTCAAATTATAACACCATTTTACAGCTGGATCTATGTTGCTGCTGGGAAGGGAAGTTTACGGAAGTTCCCTACATACAGGCTTTCAGGGCCCTGTCCCAAGACCCGGCAGTGCGGGAGCAGTGTAGGACGCTCCTTGTTAACTTTGCTCCAACAATGGGGAAACAGGATGAACCTGACATAATTGACAATCCCCTTCTTTCATGCCCACGAGCTTCGGCTCCAGACATACCAACACAGGCAGGTGTTCCCTCTGCGGCACCACCAGCTCCATCTCAAAAGCGCCGCGCCTAGACCTTACCAGGAAGCTGCCGGCTTCTACAGAATGTTGCCCCCACTTTATCCACCAGCACGGCCATCCCATTGGTCCCCTAGACCTCCACTTCCGGCAGGGTACCACCTGCGGCACTCCCGGACTCCACTTCCCAGCATCCCTTGGACCTACCTCCCCCCTCCTGCTCATTGGTCTCTGTAGTAGGAAGGCCGAATTTATGATCTCAAATATAATCATGTATATGTTTGAATGGTCCGAAATCGCAAGGTATGAGAGATTCTCTAAGGAGAAAACAACAAGAAATTTATTTAGGCCCCACCGCAGCAAAAACTTGAACCAGCCTCCCCATTCCAACATCTTGACAAAAAGACTCCAGGCCCAGAAAGCCCAT
>JAQQSZ010019403.1:0-10372 GCA_028646595.1 Phalanger gymnotis
ATTCACCACTGGATCAAGAGATCCTTCACCTCTGAGCAGTCAGAGGATCTGAGAATATGGCCACTCAGAGTCTCAACCAGGGAATTACAAGGTCCTTCTCATAAGTGAGCTCCCAAAGCAAAAGTTCACCTCTCAGAATATATACTCTTTTGGCTTATAGGCTCAGAGCCAGGAGGCATCCCAACCCTCCTGACACAGTGCCTAATTAGCTTAGTACCAAAAGGTATGGAAGCTTTCCTACAAGCAATCAAGCTTCCCTTAATGGTCTCCACCTGAGGCCTATTGATGGGCAGGGAAGATCTTATTCCCCATTAACCTTACAGACCCAAACCCAGGTCAGGAAATAGTAGAGCTCAGACCAGGAGTAGCAGCAACCAGACTTTGCCCTGAATCAGACCTTTTCGGCAGTACTGAAAGCTTTCAGGTCCCTAACCTGTCCCTAACATCCTGGAATAACTCAAGTATATCCCTCCTCCACCCCCCACCCCCACCCAGAGACCCATCCCTTGAAATGAAGGATAAAAAAAAAGAGAATAAACAGCTCTAGAAAACTAAATAGCACATCACCTGAATGTGACAGGGTATGCAATATTATACAAACATAGTTCCACACCTCTCTAATAAAAGACAGATAAAATGTTTTCTTACCTCTTCTTTAGAGCCACACTTGGTCATTATAATTGGACAGTGTACAATTTCACTTTTTTCTTCTCTCAATGTTATTGTAGCCATCACACATCTTATTTCCTAGGTGCTGTTTACTTTGTTGAAGTTCACGGAAATTTTCCAATGTGAAAAAAAATTTCAGTGGCGTTAGAAATTTAAGAGGAATCAAAATTTAGCACTGAAATGTTTAGTGTTATGAGTCTTATAGAAGGAATGTCTTTTAACTAATGGACTACTCATTTACTTCTTGTAATCAAGACTTTCCTTATTTGTTAATGCATATATACTGAAAATCCAAGTTTTATTAAAAAGAGACATCACTCCTATGTCTCTCTTCACAGTGCTAGACATCCAGAAGCCCCAGAAGGCTGAATGAAATCAGTGTTCACATAGCAACCAACTAGCCTCAACATCACGGATTGGTGCTACTATGATATATTTGGAGCTACTTGACATATCAGAGGTCCCATTTTTCTCCTAGTTCTAATGAATGGAAATAGGAAAAAAAATCTGATTTGAATGAATTTGGGTTGTTCGAGTTTTTCTGCGTGGCATTTTGCTTGACTTTTAATGCTATTTTAATAAATGTTGAATATGTTTTAATGCCACTAGTTCTTCTTATTTGAATTGAAGTCAGTTATGAAAAGGTCACATATTACTGATGTTTCTCAGGCAAGAATGCTATGGAAATGAACTAATGTGCATTTTTTGGCCTATCTGGTAGTTTTCAAAATTTTGCATATCTATCTTGATTTAGTAATTAAACACTGAACTCTATACAAGTAGAAGTAAATTACTTTATACCTCAATAACAGATTTCTAAAAGCAACTCTACCTGATATTTTAACAAATTGCAGATTCATCTTACCCAGAAAAACAAAATAAACTTTTTTATAAATTTACTGAATAGACAGTGTGTGCACTAGATTAGGTCCAAAAGTGAGAGAAACATGTGACAATTCCTAGTATTCTACTAATAGCATATAAGACAAAACTAGACATGAGCAGAATGGTTTTAATGTAAGAGAATGGCTGTATTACAGAATAATGTCATTTAAATTTTGACATTCCATTCATCATACCACAAAAATTGTTGAATGAACAGACATACCTTATTTCACTTATGCTTTCAAGATGGCATTAATTCAAGAAAATCTTAAAATGTTTCTTGGAACTTAGAGATTTCTTGAGGATGCATTATTATTATTATTATTATTGCTAAGCCTCTTACAAAAAAATGAATACTATGTTTGATTGCTATTATGGAAAGATAAGCATAACAGCCACCAAATCTTTTGTCAGAAAATAAATATCCTCATGGGTTGTAGGCAGCCATGTTTGAGTGTGGGATTTGAGTCCATCTTTTATTTCAATTTTGTTTATTTCTTTAGAAAGGAGAAAAGGTATTCTGAAAAAAGATCTCTGGGTTGATTGTTAAGGAATCGCTTGTGGTCTGGTTCATAGATAAAGGTCTTTTTAATTCATTGCTAGTGGGTTGTTTCCAGTCTTTTATGTAAGCAAATAACAAAAAGGGGGAAAATGCTTAGGGACATAAACATTGTGTGGTTTGCAAACATTTGGAGGCAATGATGAAATAAGTGTAGTTATAATGGAAAGGGTACTAGACTGAGACTAGCTTGAGAACTAACAAGCAGCATGATTTTGGAAAAGTCACCTATACTTTCTGGGCCTTCTTTTTCATTGATAAAGGGATTAGGTGGAACTTTATTCAGAGTTCAAAACTTGACATCCAAGAACCTTTCTTTTTAATACTTTGATAATTGTATTTCAATACAATTAGTTTCCTTTCCAGTCCTATGTACTTTATTTCATGCATTTAAAAATGTTATTCTGAGAAAGGGACCATAGTTTTTCCTGAATTTCCTGAAGGAGTCAATCACACAAAATAAAGGTCAAGAAATCAGGTCTGTATGATTTGTGCAGTCTTTTCTAGGGCTAATAATCTCTGTTTCTTTGATTAAATATTTGCTTTAATTAGTTCCAGTTAATGTCCTCTAGAGCTGACCAAAGCCTCATCTTGGAGTTATTCTGGGTTTTCCAAAGCTGTATCAGTAGACCCCAAGGTCTATCAGATCCTGTCATGAAAGGAAAGTGTCAGTATGGAACTTATAAAAGGCAAAGTCTACTTTCTTGGTAATGAGACCCATATTTTCATTAGTATTAGTAACTCCACATGAAAAAAAATCTTCTTACAATGCAAATTGGTGACTGCAATTTATATCCTGGAAATATCGGAAAATTCAATGATTTGCCCAAGTTCACAAAGCCCATGTATGTTAGAGGCTTCAGAAGGAACTTACATTCTAATGATGAAGTCAAAGTACAAATAGCTACATGGTAAATGGAAGGTAATCTCAGATATAAGAAGCTATTAGTGAGAGATAATGGGCACAGCCTTATACAGAAGGAGAGATTTGGGCTGAATCTTGAAGGAAACTTGAGGAGGGAGAACTTTCCAGATATAGATGAGAACCAGTTCAAATGTAGAGCTGAGAGATATGTGCTGTGTGAAAGCAGTCCCAAGTAACAGGATTATAGAATATTTAGATGAGAGTAAAGTATAAGAAGGTGAAAAAAATAGGAAGAGGACTGATTGTGAAGGGCTTTAAATGCTAAACATAGGATTTTATATTTGATCTTAAAAGCAATAGGGAGTTATCGGATTGGGCAAGGGGAGCAGGGAGCAGGGGAGAGGAGAGGTGACATGATCAGATCTGAACTTTAGCAAAATCACTTAGGCAGGATGGATTGAAGTAGAGAGACACTTGAGGCAGGGAGACTAATTTAAAAAGCTCAGGCAAAAGGTTTTGAAGGCCTAAATAGAGGTAGAGTTGGCATGAGAAGAAAGAGGATATATAATACATACGTGTGTGTTTGTATATTTAATGAAAGTAAAGATTTGAGAATGACACTGAAGTTGAAAATTGGGTTGACTGGGTAGCTTGTGGTAACTTTGACAGTGATAAGAAAATTGGGAATAGGGAAAGATTTTGTGGGAAAAGATGAGTTCTACTTTGGACATGTTGAGTTTAAGATGCCTATAGTATATATAATTATTGAAAGGCAGTGAGTGATAGGGAACTGAGGCTAAAAATAAAGATTAGGGCCAAATATATGCATATGAAAATCATATCTATAAAAATGATAGTTGAATCCGTAAGAGTTGAGATCACTAAGCACAATAGCATGAAAGAAGAGAAAAAACAAAGTAGAGCTGTGGTTTATGGGCATGACCTGAATGAAAATTTAGCGAAGAAGACCTAGAAGAAATAATAGGATGGATAGCGGGAGAACTTAGAGACAATATTATCATGAAAACCTAAAGAGGAGGAAACAGTGACCAATAGTATCAAAAGTTTTAGAGAGGTTAAGGGTGAGGATTGAGAAGGCATTGCATTTGACAATTAGAAAATCATCATTAACTTTGGAGAGAAAGATTAAATTAAGTGATGAGGAGAGAAGGCAGATTTCAGGGAGTTGAGAACTTAATGAAAGGAGAGGAAATGGAGTCACCAGTTGATGGCTACGGTAGGGTAGATGGCTTTCTCAAGAATTTTAACTGTGAAATGTCATGGCTAAAATGTCATCAAGAGGAACAAGGTATAAGTGAGTATTAGAAAATGGAAAGAGTGAGAAAAGAAAAGGTTTAAAATGAAAATAAATTTGTTAATCATGGAGCAGGCATTTCCAAGAGCACAGTTTAAGGGGCAAGTAGATCTGGAGTGAGATATGAATTAACTAGAGTTCTGGAGGATAACACTGAGGAATTGGACAGTTGGACAAGGGCAGCAGGGTTTACAAATTGACAGGCAAGGATTTAAAATCATTGAGATAGAAAGAGTATAAAGAGATTAAAGCATGTTAGCTTTTGAGATATGAGTTCAAGCAGCATACCAGTGATTGGGGAGAAAGGTCTGTTGAGAAGGGCAAATGATTAGGTTATTCAAGGTCCTCCCTTAAAGTAAAACCTCATGGCAGATGGATCGTTGTGGCCTACAAGACCCCAGAAGATACCTCTCACAGCAGGTAGGAGCAGGTGTAGATATGGCCCATGTAGATATGGCCCAATCCAATCTGGAAGCAAGGACAAGGTAGTTAAAGATTGAAGAAGTATACATGTGAGGGAAAGGGGGAATGGAAAGAATGTCTGGTAAGGAAATGGCCTCCACAGTGCTAGAGAATGCCCTAGGATAAGGATAGAGCCTGGAGGTGAATGGCCAGGATCCTGGGCTAGTATAGAATGCTTGGAAGACTCTGAAACTAAGACAGTGTCTGGGAAGCAGGTGGATCATCAAAGAGTATGTAAAAAGCCCTGGAATGAAAAAGGTCAAAGATGATGGGTGGTAGGAAGGCGTGGTTAGTGTCCTGCTTGCAAGAGTTTAGGGCTGGTACAAGGTGTTAAGAAAGATTCTGGGATAAAGATTGAGGCCTGGATTAGACAGTGTTCTAGAATGTTTCTGGAACTTGGTGGAAGAAAAGAATCAGAATCATGCAACATGGACAGGCATGGATGACTTCCAATCACCTTCAATGGAGAGAAAAACCACATCGATGAACTTAATAGGCCCATTTAATTACTAGCTAAAGCACAGTGCCTAAGGACTTAATCTACCATAAGAAAGCACAGTAACATAATCACTAGAAGATTCTCTGCTTCTCTGATAGCTACACATAAAAGAGAAAAAATTTGACTGTGCTAACTACCCAGGTTCAGATTCCATATTGGCTGCCTAGAAAACTGTAATGCTGACAGCTGTCATGGAGACAAGCCCTCCTGAGATTATTTGGCAAATACGGAAGCTGGTCCTGTGCCAGGCATTGATGCATGCCACCCTCACTCTTTGTGTGATAAAATCCCCATTTGATGCATTATCACTAATCAGTTTTGCCTGAAAACATCACCAAGAGGCCAAGAGCCAAACTCGTCTCAAAAATCAATCAACAGGTATTGATTGAACACTCATTCACACAATACAGCAAGCTTTTTACCTGGGCAGGGGCAATCACTATGAAATGATGATTTGGAATTGACATCCCTTGAAAAGTATATCCACACACCATTGTGTGCCAGGTACTTGAGATACAAAACAGTCCTTGTGCTCAAACAGCGTACATTATAATGGAAAATAAAATGCACATATAACTGAATAAAAACTATATATAAAGTAAATACAAGGCAACATGAGAAGGCTTAGGTGGCTTAGGAGATCAGGAAAGGCTTCCCATAGGAAGTGATGCTTCAGACATGCTTTGAAAGAAACTAGGGATTCTCAATAGCTTAATAGCACTGGGTGATTTGGCCTAGGAAATGCAGGGTGTCCCTAAAGTCTGGACACAGGAAAATTGATGGCAATGTGGAATTATTGTATTGAGTTCACGTGAATCTTGCAAAGCACATCAACTTTTGTATCACAAATGATGGAAATAATATTGAAGACATTATTTTTTAATATTTCAATTAAATAAAATATAGTTGAAAACGTCATTCATTTCTTGAAAATATGCATTTTCGCCCATATGTCCAGACTTTAGGAACACCCTATACATAGGGGACATGACTATGTAAAATGAAAGTATTTAGTATAGAAAGCTGGCCTCAGGGTAAAAAAGAACTGGGTTCAAGTCCTGCCTCTGACAAATACTGACTGATGATCTTGGGGAAGTCACTTAACTTAGGCAGCTAGATAGTTCAGTGAACAGAATTCTGGCCCTCGATTCAGAAAGACTTGCGTTTAAATCTTGCTTCAGACACATGCTAGCTGTGTGACCTATGCCTGCCCCGCCATTTTTCTCATCTGTGAAATGGGGATAATGTAAGGTTGATGTAAGAATAAAATGAGATATTTGTGAAGTTCTTTGAAAACCTTAAAGCTATTAACCTCTCAATATCTCCAGCCTACTGTCTAAAAGTCTAAGTTACAAGTCCAGGACAAAAAATAATAAATGAATAGACCGTATATTAAAAAGTAAGAGAATAGAGAGGTCATGACAGGCATATCTTGTTTTATTATGCTTTGCTTTATTGTACTTTTCAGATATAGTGTTATTTACATATTGTGGGTTTGTGGCAACCCTGCATCAAGCAAGTCTACCAGTACCATTTTTTCAGTGGCATGTGCTCACATTTTGTCTCTGGGTCACATTTTGGTCATTCTTACAATAGTTCAAATTTTTTCATTGTTATTGTAAGTTATAAAGTATTATAATTCTATACCATAACATTATAATATTATATCTGTTATGGTAATCTGTGATTAGTGATCTTTGATGTTAGTATTGTAATTTTTTGGGGGTGCCATGAACCATGCCCATATAAGATGGTAAATTTAATAAATGTTATGTGTATTCTGACTGCTCTACCGATTGGCTGTTTCCCATCTCTCTCTCTCCTCCTTATTCCCTGATATACAACAATAATTGAGATTAGGCCAATTAATAACCCTCCAATGGCCTCTAAGTGTTCAAGTAAGAGGAAGAGTCAATCAATATAGAAAACTTCATTGTTGTCTTATCTTTAAAAATTATTATAACCTCCCCAACCTTTGGCAACCACCACCCTGATCAGTTAGCAGCCATCAACACAGAGGAAAGACATTCTACCAGCAAAAAAGATTATGACTCACTGAAGACTCAGATGATGGTTAGCATTTTTAGCAATACAGCATTTTTAATTGTCATATACACTGGGTGTTTTTTCAGATGTAATACTATTGCATAGTCTAGTGTAAACATACCTTTTATATACACTGGTAAACCAAAAACTTCGTATAACTTGCTTTATTGTGATATTTGCTTTATTTTGGTCATCTGCAACTGAACTCACAATATCTCCGCAGCATTCCTGCACTAAGGAGAAAAAACCTAAAAAGCACAAGAGAAACCAGTATTTATTCACTTTACTACATAGTATACAATCCAAAAAGTAATTTTGGGTGAATATTGAATTGGAGCACTTCCCCAGGAGACTAGGTATGTGTGATTTTCTTCAATGGAAGGGACATATGTATGCTGACCCCTTAAAGGCATGCATGAGTAGAGTTTCCTGGCTAGACCTTTCATTCCCGGGGTGGGAAGGACTACACCAGATAAGACTGATGACTAAGCCAAGAAGTTGTCCACTCTGTGGGCCATAAAGAAAATGGAGAAATGATCTTTAGTTTCTTTCATGGCAGCCTTCTTCAAGGAGACACAGCTAGTGACAGATTCCCTTTGGGAAGACCCCAGACATGAGCTATATCTAAACTTTCTTTGAGAGATTTTTCCCCAGGATTCTGGGTGGGGCTTAATAAATCAGAGAATATGAGAAAATCATAATTCTCCTCTCCCCTCTCTTTAGGGTCAGAACCACCACCTCCTGAATTGAACTTGGTCCACCTTCCCCTTAAAAGAGAGGTCACCCTTTGCACTTGAACTGTGAGTAATATAATTAAAATTATTTTTGAAAACTGCGGTCGTTTCATGCCAGTAGAATCACTATACTGAAGTGACATTTTGTCTTCTCTGCTAATTGTGGGATATTAGACATCGTTATTCATTGTTCCCAGTCTGGAGCATAAATGAGTGCATATGTGGCCCGCTCAGTTTGTTATGATGAGGTTTCTTTCCTTTGTTCAAGAAGGCATCTTGGGAGCATGTACAAGTATTAATATGTGTCAAGGAATGATTTGAAAAAACCAAGCATAAATAATACAACATTCTTTAAAGCTCCTTTTCCCTGTTCTCCAAATGTTGCCAGATGCCTTCAGAAGATTTTCCTTTTATATTAAAAATTGGGGGAAATAATTATTAATATTTGTTCATCATTGATAAAATTGATATTCTGTCAGCTCATTTGTATGGACTCTGTGAGTCTTCTATCTTGAAACCACAGAATCTTCTTCTTTTAAGCTGCCAGTTAGCTAGCAGATCTTTTCTAGATGCCATTTAAATGTCTGTACCAAGGATTTGTCCAGTTCAAAATAGTCTATTCAAAATGGATAGCCAATAAGTAAATTATGTAAGTTCAAATGGGCTTTATACTACCTAACATATGTTGATAAGGAATAATAATACCTCGTATTATTATAATGCTTTGAGAGTTCAAAGAAAAAGATTTTCTCACAACAGTCCTTTGAGGTAGATAGTATAAGTGTTATTAACCCCATTTTTCAAATGACAAAACTGAGGCTTAGAAATGTTAAGCATCTTGCCTGGGGTTATACACCATATTTTTACTTATATTTTATCATGAACTTAAATCTATCATGATCATGAACTTAAACCTCAAAAAAGTATATTTTCATACACACCAAAGAATGCAAAAAGAGGATTCTATATTAAACTCTGAATCCTCTTGCAATACTCACTTTTTAAAAAGTATATAATACACTATAAACATTACTTTTGAAACTGTCCTGATGCTGTGTTTTATTCTGAACTTCTCTGTTCTCTTCTGTGCATTTGAAAAAAGAAATTTCAATGTTCCTTTTTTTCTGCATCAATATTGCTAATACATCCCTCCTCCCACTTTCCCAATTCATTCCTCCAGATTAACCCAGAGAAAGAAAGAGGAAAACCCTTGAAATAAATAAGCATAGTCAAACAAAAAGAGCCTACTCTCTGAATATGTGTGTCTATTTTATAAATTTTATATATATATATATATATATATATATATGTATATATATATGTACATATATATATAGAGAGAGAGAGAAGCAAAGAGACAGAGACAGAGAGAGTACACGCACACACACACACACACACACAAAACATCTTATGTTCATCCTCTATTTACAAGGATGACATGTTTGATGATAACTCCTTTGGACCAGTAGATAGTCAATGCTTTGATCAAAATTCTTAAGTCTTTCATAGTTGTTACTTTTGTTTACAATGTTGTTTCATTTTTTTCTTATTCTGGTTGGAATCTTAATTTGATTTACTCATCTCATAACCTTTAATTCTTGATTAGGACTCTGTCTCAGGGCAGACTTGACCCTGGAATGCACTTTTGGGTGCATATATCTTCCTCTGGGTCCTCTGGGTTCTTGTACTGACCCCCCCCCCCCGGGACTTGGCCTCCTCAGATCATTGAGATTCAGAGCCCTCAAACTTCTGAGCTCTAATTTAGAATATCAAGGCAGACAGATGGGCATCTCACCTGGATTGTCCTGATTTGAATGCTTCAAGATCCCTACCCTGGGACTTTCTTACCCCCTTGGGGTTTTTTTAGGGCAGTCCTCTATTCATTCTGCCTCAGCGCACAGTGTCTTTAAGGGCACCTTTCCTATTGCCCTTGACCTAGATTGGCTTCAACCTCAGGTAGTGATGGAAGATTTCTCTTACTATGTTTCTCATTGGATCTACTGGGTCATTACTCAGCCTGGAAGTGAAAATTTCCAGCTTTTTTTTTCTTTTTGCTGAATTAAGGATGTAGGAATTTGGTGGCCTGATGTCATTCAGGTGGCCGTAGTAGTAGACAGTCTTCACAGATAATAAATGTAAGAGCTAGAATTTGAGTAGAATCCCTATGACTCTAAGATCAGTATTCTTTCCACTACACTATGCCCTTATTGAAATACTTTTAATGAAGATTATTGTAGTAGAGAAATTTTAAGCATTAAAGTTCACTAACTTTCTGTCCTTTTGTAATTATTACTGGAGACAAGAATGGAAGAAAGACTTCTATTAGTCATTTCCTTTT
>JAQQSZ010019404.1:0-10371 GCA_028646595.1 Phalanger gymnotis
GGTGGGCCTGGGGCCAGAAGCAACTGCAGCCTAGTTCTAAAGCTGCCCCACCTCTGCTGCCCCAGGGGCAAATGGCCGGAACCGCAAACTCAGTCACACAGCTTTTCCCACTAACCTTCTCTGCTGTCTTTGCTCTTTGTGGGTTGAGAGGTCTGGTACATGCCACAGCTCAGTATTTCGGGATGCCAGGGCACTTTCCGCTCGACTCCTGGTCTGGTAGGTCCGCATCTGCTCTGTTCGCGCCGTGCGCGCTGGGCTCAGCTCCCCTCAGCTCCGCTCCCCTCAGCTGAGGGCTGGGAGGTCCCTGTGGGACAGACCTTACCCAGAGACCATCCAGGCTGTCCTGGGGTGGGGCCCTGCTTCCCTCTGCCACTTTGTGGGTTCTGCAGCTCTAGAATTGGTTCAGAGCCATTGTTTTATAGGTTTTTGGAGGGACTTGGTGAGGAGCTCACGCCAGTCACTGCTTCCCAGCTGCCATCTTGGCTCCACCCCTTATCTTGGATTTAAAAAGACATCTGACAAGGTCTCTTACACTTGTGTCCAAAACGGACGGTTGTAGGCAGAATTAGAGCTACATAGATTTACACATGGTAGAACAATAGCCAAAGAGTGTTGATTGATGGATTGATGTGAATCTAGAAATAAAGCTTCTAGTGGACTTACTGTAATACTTTCTGTGCTTGACCATGCCCTGTTCAAATTTTTCATCAGTGACAGATGAAGAGACAGAAATATAATTTTCCAAATTTGTGAATGACATAAAGACAGTCAGTTAATGCACTGAACAACAAAACCAAGATTTAAAAGTAACCTGCAAAAGTAGAAGTATATTCTGCAATTAGCATAACAGTCATCAAAGCAAAGCTGTGGATTTAGATTAGTTTTTCCTGATTCCCAGGAACACTAGTGTCCCCTCCTCACCTAGATCAGATTACCTAATAGTAACCCAAAGAACAATGGATTTGTACAAGATAGGTAAATTAAGAGGCTGTATTTTTTATAGTTGAGATCAGATATCTGTTGATATCTTAAGAGATGGTCACCTAAAATACAGTTATAAAAAATAAATTTGAGAGTCTCTTTATTGTGTGTAATAAAATAACTTTATTCATAGTAGAGTGTGGGAGTATTTCAATTTGAAAGGGTAATAATAAAAATTACTTAAACCCTAGTCTTGGCTATACCTCTAATAACTCATATAATCTTAGCAACCACCTAATATCTCTGAGCAATGATTTCCTCCTCTACAAAATGTGTTGTCTCATCATGGTATGCTGAGGATTATATTAAATTAGTTCTGAGTGCCATATTTTAGGGAGGAAATTGAGAAGCTACTGAGAATTCAGAGAGGTGGAACTGTCCCTTATAAATGTTCAGATTTGTAAGTCTGATTTTATTATGTTTCAGGAATAAAATATTTCATGTGAAAATATATCACAGAAACTATATACTGAATCCAATAGAAAATGTGATTTGATATACACATATTTTATTAATTCACTTTAAGAAGAATTATATAGAAGTGTGAATACAAGGTTAGCTAGTGCTGTATAATCATATATATATGTATGCATATATATACATATATATGTGTATATATATACATGTATATGTATACATATGTGTGTGTATATATATATATACATGTATATATATATATACATATATATGTATACATATGTGTGTGTGTGTATATATATATATATATATATATATATATATATATATATGTATGTATAATGTTTTGGAAATAAGGTTGTAAATCTGAAAAACTGGAAAGTATCCCCAGGACTTAGCACATTGCCTAGCACATAGTAAGATAGATGAATCTTCTTGTAGCTGTATTGCCTGTTGCTTAGAGCATACTAATGGTGCTTCAGAATTAAATATCCATCTTAAATCCCTGATAAGTGAGTTAATTCAAGAATATTAATCTGGCTAAATTTTCAAGCATTTAGTATATGTTTATTTTTAAGACTTTCATTTAATTTGCAATTTTAATGTACTTTTTTATACCAGAGATGACAGATAACAGGCCTTCCTACTCCATTATTCAGGATATTTTGGTACTCTTTTATTTTTTATTTTTTTTTCTCTATTTCATGTAAAAAAAATTTGACATTATTTAAAGTTTTGAATTCTAAGTTCTCTCCTTCCCTTCTATATCTCCCTCTTCCTTGGGAAGGTAAGCATTTTGATATAAATTATACATGTGAAGTCATTCAAAATGTATTTTCATATTTTCCATGTTGCAAAAGAAAACAATGAGACTCTTGAACAGAAACAAGTCTAGTAAGATTTGTGATGAATAAACAAATCGTCTCTATAATGCATATTTTAAATTTTAAGATGGTACAATTGAATTTTCTTTGAAAAAAACCTTAAGTTTTAAAATTTAAATGTGAAGGTCATTAAATAAAGAACCTTTTTTAAGAACAAGTTCATCTATAAAATACAGAAGATATATATAGGATAATAATTAGTGAGGATGAAAGAATCAAGTGAGAGGTTTTTTTTTTCTTTTCCAGGATGAGAGATATATGAGAATGTATGTAGGCAGGAAGAAATGATCCAATAGACAAGGGGACAATAATAAGTGAAAGAGTAGGGATAACACAGGGCAGAATGTGTTAGAAGAAATAGGGCAGAATGAGATCACTTGGCAAATTGGAAGGGCTAACCCTTGTAAAGAGTAAGGACACTCTTATCATGTGATACAGGGGTGGAGGAGGAGATAGTGGCAGAATATATCTGTGTGACATGAGATGAGGAAAGAAGAACAAGGAGCTCACAATGAAGGACTCCAATTTTGTCCATAAAACATGGGACAACATTCTTCACTCAGAGAGGAGGGGGAGGGGAAGCCATAATGGTTTTAAGGAAAGATAAAAAAGTTTGGAAGAGCTGCTGTGGAGAACAAGATAGTTATTTGATAAGGTATGTAGAATTGCCTAGAAGCAGTGAGAACCCATTTGGTAGTGTGTAACATAAATTTGTAATTGACCTGGTCTGAAAGGCCTCTTTCTGATTTCCTCCATTTTCATTCAGCATCACATGTGTAGAAGCAAAGGAAGTGAATGGTGGGAGTAATCCAAGGCTGAAGCTTGGCTGAGTATAATCAATGATATGGTAAGGAGCCAGAGAAATAAAAGAAGATGATAGCCAAAAGATGAAGGGATTTCAGAATTCATAAAAATAGAAGTGATAGATGTGGGTGATGGCAAGATCAAGGGTATGACCATGTTTGTGTGAAGTTGAAGTGAGTGGGAAGAATAGGTCATGAGAACGAAGTGATTAGTATATTTGAATGAGATTCAATATATACATGTTTAAGTTTTCTAATATGAGGGCAAAAGTTGGAAAGGAGAGAAAAAAATTAGAGCCAATTACCAAAAACTCACTGAGGAAGGAAGGAGAGTGACCAGGAAGTCTGTAGACAACAGCTACCAGAATTTGATTGGGTGGCAGATATGAACATCATGAACCTCAAAGGAAGAGAGGTTATTCTTCCTTTAGATGGAGGAAGTAGGGAGAGAAATTTGAAGTGGCAATGGAGAGCAAGGAGTATTCCAACACCCCTAATTCAATCAGTGAGCCAAAGAGAAAGAGTGAAGATACAGCAACCACTAGAAAAGGCAGCCAGGCAGGCTTTGTCATCAAGGGGAAGACAGATGTCAATAAGAGTTAGGGGATGGAAGGAATGAGAAAAGTTTGGAGATGCAGGGAAATTTGTTCCCTTCCAGAGGGCATAGTGGAAGGGTTGAGTTGACTTAGGTCGAAACTTTGAGGTGGGAGGGTCGAAGGGGATGGGAATGATGAATTATGTGGTAAAGTGGGGAATAGGGCTTGGATGATAATCCACAAGAGTTCAGAGTCATTGGATGTAAAAGGTATGACCAGGTGTGGAAATGTTCATTATTTAGGGGAGGGTGCCACACAATGGAGGTTAATGATTGGGGTACAAATGCAATATGAGATGGGGGCACACAGTCAGATGATCAGATGGAAGGCCCCATTTTATAATGCCTCCTCCCTTAAAAACTGGAAATTAGGCAGGAGAAGTGCTCAGCTGGAGTTGGAAGTCAAACCTGTACAGCAAGAAATCCTGCTCACTACCAACTTCCATCTTCCCTCAAAGAGTGAATTAGGAGATGAAAGGCCTATAGTCAAGAAGAAGATTTTTTTTTTATTTTTAGTTTACAACACTCAGTTCCACAAGTTTTTGAGTTCCATATTTTCTCTCCCTCCCTCTCTTCTCCTCTCCTCCCCAGCCCAAGACAGCATGTAATCCGACATAGGTTCTATGTATACTTTCACATTAAACTTATTTATGTAATAGTCAAGTTGTAAAGAAGAATTATAACCAATGGAATGAATCATGAGAAAAAAAGAAACAAACCTGAAAAAGAAGGAAAAAAAAGAGAGAGCAAATAGTTTGCCTCAATCTGCATCCAGACTCGGTAATTCTTTCTCTGAATGTAGATAGCTTTTTCCATCATGAGTGAGTCTTTTGGAGTTATGTTAGAACCTTGATATTGCTGAGAAGAGCCAAGTTAGTCATCAGAAATACCATGTGTTTGTAATTGTGTATAATGATCTCCTGGTTCTGCTCCCCTCACTCAGCATCAGTTCATATAAATTCACCAGGTTATTATGACGTACATATCTTCCCCATTTCTTATAGCACAATAGTATTCCATTATATTCATATGCCACAACTTGTTTAGCTATTCCCCAATTAATGGGAATCCCCTTCATTTCCAATTCTTTCCCACCACAAAAAGGGGTGATATAAATATTTTTGTACATAGTGATCAATTTGTCACTTGTGTGATTTCTTTGGGATATAGCCACAGAAGTGGTGTTGCTGGGTGAAAGGGTATGTACATTTTTATAGTCCTTTGGACATAGTTCCAAATTGCTCTCCAGAATGGCTGGATCAGTTCACAACTCCACCAAAAATGTAACAACATTCCAATTTTCCCACATCCTCTCAAGTATTTATCATTCTCCTGTTTTGTCATGTTAGCCAATCTGACAGGAGGGAAGAGTTCTTGTAATCTGCATTTCCTAATCAATAGTGATTTAGAGCATTTTTTAATATGACTATAGATATCTTTAATTTCTTCCTCTGAAAACTTGCTGTTCATATCCTTTGACCATTTCTCAACTGAGGAAGGGCTTATATACCTATAAATTTGACTCAGTTCCTTGTATATTTTAGATAAGAGGTCTTTATTAGAAACACTAGTTGTAAAGATTCTTCCCCAATTTTCTGCTTTCATCCTAATCTTGGTTACATTGGCTATGTTTGCACAAAAACTTTGAAAATTAACATAATCAAAAGTATCCATTTTGCATTTTATAACCCACTCTGTCTCTTGTTTGCTCAGGAATTCTTATTTCAAGTAGTTTTTTACTTGATTCTCTAAGTAAATCATCATATCTTCTGCAAATAAGGATAACTTAGTTTCTTCTTTGCCTGTTCTAATTTCTTTAATTTCTTTTTCTTCTCTTATTGCTAAAGATAATATTTCTAGTAGCATATTGAATAACAGTGGTGATAATGGACATCCTTGTTTCACCCGATGTTATTGGAAATGCATGTAGCATATCCCCATTACACATAATGCTTACAGAGGGTTTTAGGTTGGTGCTACTTATTATTTTAAGGAAGATTCAATTTATTACTATGCTTTCTACTGTTTGTAATAGGAATGGGTGTTGTATTTTGTCAAAAGCTTTTTCTGCATCTATTGAGATAATCATGTGGGTTCTATTAGTTTTGTTGTTGATATGATCAATTATGCTGATAGTTTTCCTAATATTGAATGAGCCTTGCATTCCTGGAATAAATCCTGCCAGCTCATAGTATATTATTCTAGTGATGAGTTGCTGCAATCTCCTTCCTTACTTTATTTAAAAACTTTGCATCAATATATTCATTAGGGAAATTGATGTATAACTTTCTTTCTCTCTTTCTACTCTTCCTAGTTTGGGTATTAGTACCATATTTGTAACATGAAAAGAATTTGGTAGGACTCCTTCTTTGCCTATTTTCCCAAACAGTTTATCAAATATATGAGTTATTTTTTCTTTACATGTAAATAGATAGAATTCACATGTAAAGCCACCTGGCCCTGAAGATTTTTCTTAGGGAGTTCATTGATGGCTTGCTCAAATTTTTTTTCTAAGATGGGGTTATTTAGGTATTTCACTTCCTCTTCTGTTAATCTGGGCAATTTATATTTTTGTAAATATTGATCCATTTCCCTAAGATTATCAAATTCATGGTAATACAATTGGGCAAAATAATTTCTAATTATTGTTTTAATTTCCTCTTCTTTGGAGGTGAATTCACCCTTTTCATTTTGGATACTGGTAATTTGGTTTTCTCTTTTCTTTTCTTAAATCAAAGTGAACAAAGGTTTATCAATTTTATTGGATTTTTCATAAAATCAATTCTTAGTTTCATTTATTTCTTCAATAGTTTTCTTAATTTCAATTTTATTAATCTCTCCTTTGGATTTCCATATTTCTAATTTGGTATTTAATTGGGGGTTTTCCATTTGTTCTTTTTCTAGCTTTTTCAGTTGCATGCCCAATTCATTGATCTCCTTTTTACCTATTTCATTCATATAAGCATTTAGAGATATAAAATTTCCCCTAAGAACTGCTTTTGCTGCATCCCATAAGTTTTGGTATGTTGTCTCATTATTGTCTTTCTCTTGAATGAAATTATTGATTGTTTCTCTGATTTGGTCTTTGACCCACTCATTCTTCAGGATTAGATTATTTAGTTTCCAATTAATTTTTACTCTCTTTCCATGGTCCTTTATTACAAATAATTTTTATTGCATCATGATCTGAAAAGGGTACATTGACTATTTCTGCCTTTCTGCAATGGATTATGAGATTTTTATGCCCTAGTACTAGGTGAATTTTTGTGTATGTGCCATGTGCCACTGAGAAAAAGGTGTATTACTTTCTATCCCCATTCAGTTTTCTCCAAAGGTCTATCATATTTACTTTTTCTAAAATCCTATTCACCTCCTTAATTTTTTTCTTGTTTATTTTGAGGTTAGATTTATCAAGTTCACAGAGGGTAAGTTTGAGGTCCCCCACTAGTATAGTTTTGCTGTCTATTTCTTCTTGTAACTCCCTTAACTTCTGAGAATTTGGATGCTATACCACTTGGTGCAAATATGTTAAGTAATGATGTTCCTCATTGTCTATGGTGCCTTTTAGCAGGATATATTTTCCTTCCTTATCTCTTTTAATTAGATCTATCTTTGCTTTTGCTTTGTCTGAGATTAGGATTGCTACCCCTGCTTTTTTACTTCAGCTAAAGTATAATATATCCTACTCTGGCCTTTTACCTTTACCCTGTATATATCTCCCTGTTTCAAATGTGTTTTTTTGCAAACAACATATTGTAGGATTTTTGTTTTTAATCCATTCTGCTATCCACCTCTGTTTTATGGGATAGTTCATCCCATTCACATTCAAAGTTATTACTCTCTGTGTCTTTTTCTCCATCATATTTCTTACCCCCTTTTATGCTTTTATTTCTCCCTTCTTCCTTCCACTACTCAAAAGTGTTTTGCTTTTGATCAATGCCTGCCTCAGTTTTCCCTCCCTATTAACTCCCTTCCCTTATCTTAACCTTTTCCTCTTACTACTTCATCCCTCCCTTCTAATCACCCACCCGTTTTCTTTCCCATTTCCCCTACTACTGCCTGTAGGACATTTTGATATCTATACTTATCAGAGTATGTTATTTACTCCTTGAACCAAATCTGATGAGAGTAAAGTTCAAACACTGCTCTTCTCCCTCCCTCCTTTCCTTCTACTATAATATGTTTTTGTGCCTCTTCATGTGATTCTTCCTCCTCCTTACCTCTTCTCCCAGAACAATCTCTTTGTGCCTATTAGCCACGTATTTTATCATCACATCAATTAATTTATACTCACACCCTCTGTCTATGTATATCTCTTTTAATTGTCTTAATAACTGTACTTTTTCAAGATTCACACACACACACACACACACACACACATATATATATGTATCATATATAAAACAAAATAATCCTATATAAGGATGTAAACAATTTGCCTTTATTGAATAACAAAGTTTTTTTTTTCCTCCCTGTTTACCTTTTTATGTCTCCCTTGAGTTTTGTATTTGAAGATCAAATTTTCCACTGAGCTCTGGCCTTTTCATCAGAAAGGTCTGGAATTCCCTTATTTCACTGAATGTCCATCTCCTTGCCTGAAAAATTATGCTCAGTTTTTCTGGGTAGTTGATCCTCAGTTGTAGTCCAAGCTCCTTTGCCTTAGAGAATATCATATACCAATCCCTCCTATCTTTTAATATAGAAGCTGCAAGGTCAGGTGCAATCCTGACTGTAGTTCTGCGATGTTCGAATTGTTTATTTCTGGCTTCCTATACTATTTTCTCCCTGACATGATAATTCTGGAATTTGGGCACAATATTCCTTGAAGTTTTCAATTTGGGATCTCTTTCAGGAGGTGACTGGTGAATTCTTTTGATGACTCTTTTACCCTCTTATTCCAAGATCTCGGAACAATTTTTCTTGTGATTTCTTGGAAGATACTGGCCAGGCTCTTTTTTTCATCATAGCTTTCCATCACACCGATAATTCTTAGATTATCTCTACTGGGTCTGTTTTCCAGGTCATTTGTTTTTCTGATGAAATAGTTTACATTTTCTTCAGTTTTTTCATTCTTTAGATTTTGTTTGACTGATCCTCGATTCCTCATAGAATCATTAGCTTCTACTTGTCCAATTCTAATGTTTAACTAATTGTTTTCTTCATTCAGCTTCTGTACCTCCTTTCCATTTGGTTAATTTTGGTTTTCAAGGAGCCATTGTCTCCAATTAGATTCTGGACCTCCTTAACCATTTCACCAATTTTACTTTTTATAGATTTGTTCTCTTTAGTGAATCTTTTTTTCAATTTTTCTTTTACCTCTCTAATTTGGTTTTTATAGTCCTCCTTGACCTCTTCCAGGAATGCTTTTTGGGCTTGAGACCAGTTCACATTCCCCTTTAAGGTTTTACATGTGGGGATAATGTCAATGATGTCCTCTTCTGAATTGGTATTTTGATCTTCCCTGTGTCCATAATAAGAAATAATGGTCTTTGTTTTTCTGGATTGTGTCTTGATGGTGGTTGCCTTTTTTCCTGAATTTTTAAGTGGATCTCTGCTTCTGGGGCTGAGCTGGCTCTTTCCCAAGCTTCTTGTTCTGAAAACTGGGTGCCTGGTTACTGGCTTTGTGTGCTATGGCCTCTGGTTTTGTCATCTAGAGGCTATATAAAGCTGCCACTCACCTAGTGCTGAGCTGGAGCTGGCAGATGTGTGCCAAGGTCGAGGCCCGGTGCAGACTTTCTGAGTTTCTCCAGGTTACACTGAAATCCCCCACGTGAGATGTGAGGGAAGGGTGCTGGCTGCTGGAAGTCTCTTCTTCACCTAGGTCTGTGCTATAGCATGAGTGGTCTCAGCTGTTGTCTAGGCTGGTGTCTGCCACTTCTCGTGGCTGTGTGGAGTCACCCTTGGGGTCCTGGTGTTGGCGCTTGTTGGCTCCACCCCACTGGGACTCAGGAACTCCCGCTGGTCTGCTGAGGTGAGGCCTGCTGGGATTCCTCTCTTCCGGCACTCGTCTCCTTCTGCCACCGCAAGAGGAGGCCTGTCCTTGGAGAGTATTCTCTAGGTCAATTCAAGATAAAGAAGAAATGGTGAAAGCTCCTACATTTTACTCAGGCATCATGGCCCCTGGAAGTTCAAGAAGGTGAGTTTCATACCTTTAGACTGTGCGCTGAAAGCCTCAGTAGTCACTGCTGTGGCAGCCACTGGTTCTGTGTTACTGTCTCACCTATCTCTGACAGACTCCTGTCCTAGGCTGAGAGGCCTGCAGATTGCCACCACAGCAGGCAATTCAGCTCCTGCTCCTGCTCTGATATGGTTTATTTCCATGAGCTTAGCACTCTCTCAGCCTGTTTCACTGGCTGAGTTCTACTGCTGCTCTCACTCTGGTGAGGTTGTGTGCAGGTCTACATGCCTGGGGCTCTACCATCCCACAGATCTATCCTGTTGACCCTGTGGGCTCTCCTCAGCTTGAAATCTGCCATACTGAGTCTCCTAGTGGCTTCTACCTCTCTAAAATCTCCTCTAATTCACTTTTTTTTAATTTATTTTTGACATGTTTGGTTTTCAACATTGACTTTCACAGGCATTTGAATTACAAATTTTCTCCCCATTTCCTCCCCCCCCCACTCCAAGATGGCGTACACTCTGGTTGCCCTGTTCCCCAGTCTGCCCTCCCCTCTGTCACCCCATTCCCCTC
>JAQQSZ010019405.1:0-10371 GCA_028646595.1 Phalanger gymnotis
TACTGATACAGAGAGAAATGCACAGAACTAGATCAATTTTGACCATAAAGTCAATATTGTAAACTGAGCAATTTTCAAGACTTATATAAATCAATGAAAAATGAAATAAGCAGAACAGGAAAGCGCGCTCTCTCTCTCTTGCCACACACACACACACACACACACACACACATACAAACATATACACACACATATGGGGGTATGGGAGTGTGGGGGTATTTATATATCAATTTATGTATAACATTTTTATTTAATCTATTTTATATAGTACTTTAATGTGACTAATGAAATTTGTTTTTCTTCTATATGTGTATGTACGTGTGTGTATATATTATGTATATATGTGTATATATGTTAGTATATACACATATATACATATATATTCATATTTGTTATAGTGGATTTGTTTTTTCTCCCCAGTGGAGTAGGGAGGAAGAAGAGAAAATTGACTTTTGTTTAAAAAAATATATATATACACTTTCAGACATGGCCAATGTGGAAATTAGTTTGCTAGACTATGTATATATATACATTGAGGGCTTTATTTCTGTTTTTTTAATTATGTGGAGGATAGATAATGCAAATGACAGAATAACAAAAGGGAAAACAAAAACAAAACCTGGTGCATATAGTGATTCTGTAGCCCTTGCCATAGTAAAATCAATAGAAAGAGAGGTACGACTAACAAGGAATAAAACTAAGGAAAGGTATCAAATACCACCATGACAGAAGGGACTTGAAAGAGCTGCTAAGACTTGAAAAAATAATTATTTGTTATATGGAATGCTATCTTGGAGGTAGGAAATATAGGTGACATGAAAATAAAAGATGTGAGTAAAATTTCATTTTAAAAAATGAGATAAAAATAATAATAGCCCTAGATTATTTCATAGCTATACTTAGAAAAATTTTTGAATGTATGAAGGTTTGTACTTTACATTTGGGAGGAAATATACATTTTATATTCATTTTTAAATTAACAAATATTTATTTTCTCTCCCTTTTACCTTCCTTTCCCTATCAGAAGTAAAAAAGACCTTTGTAAGAAATATGCAGAGTCAAGCCAAACAAATTCCAACATTGACCTTACCCAAAAATATTTTCTTCATTTTTCACCATGAGTTTATTAGCTCTCTTACAATGTTTCATAGCATTTTTGTGGGTTTTCTGGATTTGTGATTGGTCATTGAATTGATCAAAGTTTTTAATTCTTTCAAAGTACTTTGCCTTTACAATGTTGTTCTCCTGGTTCTGCTCATTTTGTTCTGTATCAGTTTTTTTTACTCTTCTTAGCTTTCTCTGAAAATCTCCTTTTAGCATTTCTTACCATACAAAAATATTCGATTACATCCTCATACAGTAATTTGCTCAGCCATTCTGCACTTGATGGGCACTCCCTTAATTTCCAGATCTCTGACACTATAAGTAGAATTGTTATAAATGTTCTTGTATCTATGCATCCTTTTCTCTGCATTTGATCTCTTTGGTAAATAGACTCATAGTGATAATGCTGGGTACAAGGCTTTAGTAACTTTAGGAGCAGAGTTACAAATTTCCAAAATTGATGGACCAGTTTATAGCTTCATCCACATACCATTAATGCATCTGTTTCCCCAGAGCCCCTCCAACATTTGTCACTTTCCACTTTTGTCAAATGTGTTTCAAAGTAATTTAAAATGCTGAATATGAATATAAGGATTGGATGTCCCTTATTTTTACTGTTCTTAGTGAAAAAAAAATTCAGGAACACCTTGCATATAAAAAGTCCCAGTTCTTTATTAATGTTAAACTGTTCACTTCATCAAGTATTTTCCCTGCCCCCAAAATAACAAGTTATAGCATCTACACTGAAGAAGCCTACTTTCTTATTAGGAAGATAAATATAATGTACATTTATTATTGGCATAGACAAAAGTACAAGACATTTAAGTGATTCAGAGTTCAAAGAAAGAGTGGTGATAGTACATGTTATAAAAGTTCAGAGAAAAAAGGGCTATAAAGAAAGGAGCCCTGGTTTTGGGTCCAGAACTACAAAACACGATTCACAGCTACCCACCTGAAGTGGAACTTTGGCAAATCACCAGACAGACCTTTTTGGATCTTGTACTTCCCAAAGCTCAACATGGAGGTTTGGAAAAGATGATCTCAGGGGTTCCTAACAGCTTTGAAGTTCATTGAGTCTAGGAAATCAGGGCCTGGATATATTGGTCAGCCTTTAAGGAAGGTTTTAAGGAAAAGACAAGTGATGAATTTGGCCTTTAAATGTAAATAAGTATGGGAGAGAAAAAAGGGCAGGAGATGGGTATGGGATGAACACACAGACAAAGAAGAAAATGAGTATTTTATGTTCCAGAAAATGGGTGTATTTATCTGCATAGGGTGGAAGACGCTTTTTAAAAAGTGGTACTTGGATAGTAAAAGTGGAGCCATATCATAAAAGGTCTTGAAAATTAGGCACAGATATTTAGATTTAATTCTAGCAGCAATGGGCAGCTATTAAAAAGTTTTTATTGAGAAAAAGAGCTTGGGAAAAGTGATAGAGAGAAATATGAGAAATTGTGGGGTTGAGTGGTTGGATATTCTAGACAATTTTGGAAGTATATGCTAAGTTTGAGATTGTAACACATTTCAGGGTAAATACTCAGTAAGTAGAACAGAACCAAAGTTAAAGCTTTGAGAGTTATCTGCCTGGAAACTGAGTCACTAAGAAGTAATAGTTTCTTTGAGTAAAGAGGAAAATATAAAACAATAAAAACTAAACCTTGTAAAACATTCATGAGTGAGACAGAGAAGAGGGAGTCAAAAAAGCTAGAGAAACAGACAAATGGAGCAGTTGGAAAACTAAGGAGATAACTTTTATAATTATCTAGAATC
Source organism: Phalanger gymnotis (assembly GCA_028646595.1). Classification (NCBI taxonomy): domain Eukaryota; kingdom Metazoa; phylum Chordata; class Mammalia; order Diprotodontia; family Phalangeridae; genus Phalanger; species Phalanger gymnotis. The sequence continues at coordinate 2,875 of JAQQSZ010019405.1, forward strand.
CTACCTTGACTGAAGGAGATATCATCAACAGTGCCAGATTCTTCTAAGAGATAAAGAAAATCTGAGAAAAGACTGGCAAAACTGACAAAATGGAAGCCTTTGTCTCCTTAGATAATGGCTCTTCAGATTTGATAGTAGGGATAGAAACTGAATTTCAGAGAGTTAAAATGTGAATGGATGGGTAGAATATAGATAATATTATATGATATGAGTGATGGATCATTAACCAGATGGAGCAGCAGGGTCATGCAAAAGAGGGAATTAGGCTAGTTCCTTTTGAATATCTTCCCAAAAAAGGCCAGTGATGATCCAAATTACATAACCCATTGGTTAAAGGAATGAATGTAGGATCAGAAATTTAGGGTTTGAAGAGATAGTAGAGATAATATAAGTGCTTTTCTGATTGGTTAATCAAATTCAATCTGGCTCTCACTTTGCAGATGAGGAAAAAAGTCCCAAAGCAAAGAACTTAGTTGTTTATGGTCACATGGGCTATATGAAGAGCTAGGACTCAAATCCATGTCTTCTGACTCAAAATCCAGCAATGCCATGCTGCCTTCATGATTGCCTCAGTCTACTTGATGGGAATAAGAAAACTTGTAATTTCTGACCATTGCTACAGTCATTTATTTCATTATCAAGGGGAGGTAGGTAGTACTACCCCTGTCCATTCTGATGCCACTACTATTCTCATTGTTCTGATTGGATATGTAGGTAATTGGCTACATTGGAAAAAAAAATGAATTTGAAATCAGATGGTCTATCACTCATATACTGATGTAAACTTGAGCAACTGACCTTTCTAGTCCTCAGTTTTCTCACCTGTAAAAAAGGCAGAGCATGTGTGTGAGACCAAGATGGACTCCAAAGCCCCTTCGAGTTCTAAATCTATGACCTTTGAATTGGCACAGCCAACAACAGCCCAGCAGTTCAGCAGAATGGGAAATATATGCTAGAAAGAGCATTAAATTGACTTGAGTATATATGATAGGGTGAGGAAAACCCTACCTGTGCCCTGAATAATGTGCAAATTGTACACCAGTTTCATAAATAAAAAGAATTTTAAAACTTTTTTTCAATTATCAAAACTCTTCATTTCCCACCTCTTACCCTTCCATTAAAAATAATAATATACTTGTAACAAATATAGATAGTAAAGCCAAATGAGTTTCTATATTGGTCATGCCCTGCCAAAATGTGTATCTCATTTAACACCTTGAGTGTATCACCTTTATCAAGACACGGGTAGGAAGCCTTGTTATCAGTTCTTTAAAAATCATGATTTGCTATGATTCTATAAACATTTTGTTAAGTGCTTGTTATATGCCAGGCACTATGATAAATAAAAGAGATTAAACTATTTGCTGCTTATCAGAGGGAAAGAAAGGAATAAAAGAAAAGGATCACATGAGATGCAAAGGAGAAGACTAAAGGGATTTGTCATCTGTCAGGGAAAAAAAGGAAGTGCGGAACGGGCCTAGATTAAGGGAGAAAGTTTTTATCCCCTTGAAACCAAAAGGAAGAAAGAGTATGGGCTAGTAGAGAGATAGAGAAAAAAAAAGATTAAAAATTAAAATCACTAAGGGAGGGAACACAGAGGTCAACAAAGACTAACAGCAGTAGCTAGTCATGTGGAAGACCAAAGAGATGAGATTAGAGATACTGGGAAGATTGAAACCTTGTCAAAGTTAATCAGGAAGCAATTTTTTATAGCTTTGTAAACTACTTCGGGTAAGAGAATGTATTCACTTTTTAAGACAAAGTCTGACATTGTCTTCTTGATAATGACACTATTGGGGACAGTTATAATTAAAACTTTAGAAGTCATAAACTTAAAACATATTAGCCTGACATGTGGGATGTACTTATACACTCTTTGAAGACATGCATTAAAGGAAATAAGACCCAGAGGACATCATATCAATGCAAAGGACACCTGATTTTTAACACTCATTTTACATAAATAATTTTCATTTGAACTTGACATTCCTGCATAATTGCCTGGCTTCTTCCTACATTCGCAGATTCCTTTAAAAACAGAAGAGACTGAGGAGTAACGTGGTTTTAAAAATTACGGATTTAGAAAGGGAATTGAATCATGGGATGCTAGAATTGGAAGGAATTTGTGATAAAAGCTAGTCCAACCCCCCCCCCCCCAAAGACTCCTACATTAAATGAGGAAGTTAAAGGCCAGAGGGCTTGAGTGTCTTGTCCAAGGTTACACAATAAGTAAGCGAAAGAGTTGAGATTAGAACCCAGCTCTCATGATTGACAACCCAATACATTTTGAATTCACGGTAATAATTCTCATATAGTAGGGCCAAACATTAGAATACAAGCTCCTTCAGAGCAGGGCCTATTTCATTTTTTTTTTTTGCCTTAGCACCTCCATTACCTTGCAAATTGTTGTCAGTCAGTCAATAAGCATTCATTAATCACCTACTATATTATTTCAGGTACTGTGCTAAGCACTGGTATTACAAGACAAGGAGTTCTGCTCTCAAGGGGCTTACAGTCTGATGGGGGAGACAACGTGCAGACAAGTTTGTAAGAACAAGAAAGCTATAAACAGGAACAAACTGATAAAGCCAGAGAGGGAAGCTGAGAAAACAAAGTCTAGATGAACACTCTTTGGATGGTATTTAATGGGAATTTATTCTGTTGCATGGATTGAAATAGATGGCTGCTGTAATCCATCTTAATAATATAGTTATATATATACATATATATATATGTATATACATATTCCTATATATATACAGAATTCTATATGTATATATAGAATATATATGTATGTATGTAATATAATATAATATAATTCTATGATTCCATAACTGTAATTAAAGTCTGCCTTGTTCTGGAAACAGCATAACCCTTTGAGGGACACAGTGGTACAGTAGAAAGAATACTAAACTTGCAATCACGGAAGTGAATTTGAATCTGTGTGACCTTAGGTCAATCACATTGCCTCTCTAGGCCTCAGTTGCCACATATGTAAAATAATGGTAGAAGAGATGACCTCGAATATACCTTCTAGGACTAGAAGTTTAGACTAATCATAATAACATAACCTTTGAGAAAATATAAATGGGAAAACATTGCCAAGGTTTGGTATAGGAAATGGAAAATTCTACCTCTGGTTTGTGTTTTTAGAAAGGTGAAAGGAAGGAGAAGAAAAAGATCCTGTATTTTCTCTTCAAAATGAAAAGTTTGGGAAAATATACAAGGAGAGAAAATATGCAAGTAAATGTAAAATATACACTGTGACTATATATGCATCATGAAATAAGAAGTCACTCTACCAGGAGAATGGGCTATGTATTTCTTGAAACTTATTAAGATGACATTGGTAGCAGTGAGAAATATTTAGAGAGTTGTCACTGGTGAATAAAATGACTCTCTCAGATTTGACCATGTGGGAATAGACACAGTGTATATTTTTGGGTCAGGGATGAAAAGGATTGCTAATACATAAGATTTCTAGCATGACATAACCACTTTACTCATACTTCAGAAACAAATTTATATTCACCTGATGCATTTATCTTAAGATCACCCAAACAAGTAATAAAATTTCCATGTCAACTTAATATCATGTGTGCCTGGAAATATTCAATGAGAAAAAGAAAACCTAATAAACTCAAGTCTTATAGGGTAATCATCTTGAGTTACTTCCTTTCTATTTAATCATACTGGTGACAGGATTGCCTCTCAGACACATGCAATTCCCAGTTTTGTTGGCAGAATAAGTAGCAGAGCTAAGTTGGGTTATACAATTGGGTCTATCCCTGAGCAATCACCAAATCTAAACAACCAAATGATCTCCCTTCGATATTTAGTAGAAGTCAATAAACATGAATTATTTCACTAGTTTTCTTATATGCCATTCTGACCTACTCACCTCTACCCCTGCACATATCTTTTACGTCTCTGGCTAGACTAATTTTTCCTTATTTACAAAATCTAATAATAAAACTTCCTCTACTAAAAAAAATTGTTAATGGGGTTCTGTGTTGCCTAGAATATAAAGTTTAAACACTATTGCCTGATTTCCAACGTACTCTATAACTCAAGGCTACCATAGCTGTCCATCCTGATCAAAGACTATTTCTTTCCACATCCTCTACGCTACATCATCAGGGGATTAGTTTGTCTTTCTGAACGTTTCTTATCTTTTCCACCTCTTTGCCTTTATGCTATTCTGTCTTCTTGATGTGCCCTTTCCTCCCACATGTTTCCTGACATATCTTGAGCTGATAGTAACAATAGCTAACATTTATATAGTACTTACTAGGTGTCAGGCACTATGCCAATGCTTTATAAATGTTATTTGATGAGTTCCTATCTTTTCTTTAAAGCCCTTCTCAAATGCCATCTTTTCATGTTGCTATTATTCAGTCCCCCAATCTTCAATAACCTTTTCCCATGCCATAGAACACTTTTATACCTCTTTGATTCGTTTATGCATTATTATGAATTTTATTTACTTGCATATACAGGTATAATATCTTATCTAAACTTCATTCATTAGCCTCTTTCCCTCTGTTCTGAATTGTGCAAATGCTTACTAATTTTGCTGAATCTATTAGAACACAATCCTAATGGTTATACTTGGTATAGATCCTATGGAGCAAAGGTGAAAAAGATACCCATTTACCAGCTGTCTTGAACTTAAAATACATGTCTTCTTGGGAGGGGGATGTTGTCTATTTTACCTGATTTACTAATGAGTCAAAATTGTGATATGACAGACATTTATACTGGGCTTCTACAGTTTTTTCTCAACTCTCTCATACCCTCTCTCTCTACTGCTAGTACATTTCCTCTAAGATTACCTTTTAAATATGTGTGTGCACAATGTACATGTGTGTATGTATGTATACTGTATATATACTAATAAAATTATGTATGTATACACACACACATATATATGTATATATGCATATGTACAAACAGATTTTTGTCTCCCCTCATTATAATGTAAATTCCTTGAAGGCAGGGTCTGCCTCTTTTTGTTTACTTTTATTTCTATGTTCAGAGCTTAGCACAGTGCCTGGGACATAGCAAGTATTTCTAAATGCATATTGACTGACTGGTATACAAACACCTCTCAAACATATTCGGAAATACTTTAAATTAACAACAAATACCAGGTTACATTTTGTACATTGGGAGGGAGGGGGGATTGGGTGCAAAACACCTTGACTACTTTCATCTTGCATGATAGATGTAAAGCAGAGTGATCCCTAATGAATCACGAATTGGCAATGTGTCTTATGAGCAGGGGCACTGTACCTGTGATTCACAACCAACTCCATCATTAGCAAAGGGGATAGCTCTACTGACATTCAAATCTAGCAGAGCATGGAATGTAGGAAATATAATATCACCTCTCCACTCTCAAGAGGGTAGAGAAGAGCAAGCCTGGATCCCAGCATGTAGTTCAATTTGATCGTAGGTAGTAGGCAGCTTTGGAAAACAAAGGCCACTTAGGCTTCCCTTGGCTTGCTCTTCCTTCCTAGCTGAGCATGAGAGTCTCTGCTCTGTTTCATCCTCTTTCTAATTGGTGGCCAGGAGGCATATACAACCTTTGGAATTCTACTCTCTCTGGGCTGCCTCTCCTTGTTCAGAAGGAGGTGTTAGCTTGGCTCTGTTGTCTATCTTTTTTGGTGGGAAGAGTTGCATGCTTTCTTTTGTTGTTTTCATAATATCAAAAGGTAGGACCTGCTGTCCTTAGGATATGTATCTATTGCTAATCCATTACCATACTATTTTTGAGAAAAAGTGTGCATCTTCTATGTTTAATATTGTTGTTAAGAATTCTGTTTCTGTCGTGTGGGATTCATTTTTTAAAAACTGGTGTTTAAATAAACTAGAGATTTCCTTCTATTAGTCCCTGTATTGTATAGTTTTCATTTACACCTCACCTCACCTCACCTCTCTCTCTCTCTTTCTCTCTCTCTCTTTCTCTCTCTCTCTGCCACACACATACACACACACAGAAACAGTATCTAACTAATGGGGTTCAGTTTTTCACATAAAACTTTTATCCAATGTCTCAAAAATTCTGAAAATACTAACCTCCAGCAGATTTGATGTTCTGCAGGCTTGATGACATCATAATTACAGGTGCAAAAACTGAGGTTTAGTCAGTGATTTCCTGAAGTTATGCAACTTGTAAATATCCAAGGATAAATTGAAGATCATAGAATTAAAACAATAAAGCACCTTAAGAGTCGTCTAGTTCAACTCTTCATTTTATATGTGAGGAAACTGAGGCTTGGAAAGGTAAAATGACTTGCCTCATGCCACATAGATGCCAAGTGGCACAGTTGGGATTTGAACCTAAATTCTCTGTCTCTGAATCCTTCACTTCAGCTACTATAACCATGCTACCTTTCCTGAACGACTTTCTTCATATCCCCTGTCCAATTCTCTTCTCTTTATGCTGTTGCAGTGACTTCTCAACTCTTCCCCCTCTCCCATATCCTCTCCAAACATGTATGTGTATAAGCTTCATGAGTAAGGGGAGCTTCTACCATCCACAATTCTGATGTCCAATTCTTAGTATCTTTTGTAACTAGTTACTACATAAAATGTATTTTAGGAGTAAGGAAAAAAAGATGCTTATTCTCAGAATTCTCTGCTTGTAAAAAGCCAAATAATTCAGCTTATATTCCTTCTGAATATTTACAATCTTCTGAGCCAGGAGACTTTGTGATCAGATTTCAGGTGAATTGGGAGAAAATTCTGGTCCCTGATATCTCACTTTCATTGATCATGAGAAAGGATGAGAAACCAACTCAGGATGGAAATGCCAAATCATTAGAAGGAAAGTTGATGATGCAAGAGGATTAAGAGACTAACTCTTTTCAAATTAATGGATTATAATTATGTCAGAATTGCATATAAATCAAAGTTTTATGTAACTATTTGCATGTCAGAAATCCATCAGTCCTAGACTCAAAATATTACTAACTCTTCTATGTAGTAAGGGAAATTGAGATTCAGAAAGACATCTGCCTTGTCCCTTGTCCTATTGTAAGAGGAAAAGCCCACGTTCAATTCTGTCTCCTGATATCTGAGTCTAGTATGCTTTGTTATTGCTGTTATTATTTGTTATTTTAAATGGGATGAGAAGGGAAGGACCTCCGTAATTTAGTCACATACTGTATATTACTACATATATGCCCTGACTTCCAGAGTTTTTGTTTTGCTTTGTTTTGTTTTATTCTTTTTTTTTTCCAGGATAGCCCAAAAAGTAATCGCCATCCACCAACGTATTTAAAAACTCTCCCATGAGAAACTTCACCAAAGAGTGACTTACAGATTCAATTTCTTTCAACAAAAATGAGGGTTTCCTGTGGACCCAAGAGAGTGGTGGGCTTGTTTTATTCAGTATCTTAGGGGCATGTGTGCAGTAGAATTGGACATGTGAGTGATTTGGTGAGTTTGATGCTTTGAGACTTATCAACAGTGCCTCACCAAGACTACAGC
>JAQQSZ010019406.1:0-10371 GCA_028646595.1 Phalanger gymnotis
GAGCCCTGCTTCCCTCTGCCACTTTGTGGGTTCTGCAGCTCTAAAATTGGTTCAGAGCCATTGTTTTATAGGTTTTTGGAGGAACTTGGTGGGGAGCTCACGCCAGTCACTGCTTCCCAGCCGCCATCTTGGCTCCGCCCCCCCAACAGAGATTTTTTTAAGAACAACTTTGAGCAAATCAGTGATTTTGATTATTATAAATGCCCAAATTAACTACAAAGGACATACAAAAGAAGACACTATTTTCATCCAGAGAAAGAACATACAAATAGAAGTATGTGTAGAGTGATTTTACATATATATATGTGTATATATACATACACACACACACACACACACACATGTATTTTTGTCTAATGGTAGCCATCTCTAGGGTGGGTAGAGGAAAGAAAAAAAGAAATTTAAATGATAACTATTATATATTTAAAAGGAATAGCAAATTGTATGTGATAGATTTGCAGTTTCATGTGTAATCATCTTTATTATACTACGCTATGAAAAAAAATAAAAGAAAGTTTTTAATCATACAAAATAAATAAATAAATGAAATTCACATGGAAGAAGGAGGAGAAGGGGGAGAAAAATAAGGAGGAGGGGGAGAAGAAGGAGGAAGAGAAGGAGAAGAAGGAGGAGGAGAAGGAGAAGGAGAAGGAGAAGGGAGAGGAGGAGGAGGAGAAGAAGTTTCAGCAAGGCTGAACCTCAGTGGAGACAGTAGAGACAGCTTCGGTAGTACAGCAAAACGGAGATGTTCTTAATGCTTATCAGAGCAGCTAAGTGGAGAACTGGTAAGGGCAGCTCAGGCTCAGTAAGGCACAGTTGGCTACTAGGAATCACAGAATCACCAAACTTCATAGTTAGAAGGGATGTCAGGGAGCACATAATCCAACCTATACGGGGATAAGACTGTTCTATACAATAAAAATTACAAATGGTATCTAGCTGTAGCCTGAAGACTTCTAGTAATGGGGAATCTACTGTTTTGGGGGACCAGACATGATTTCAGGGGAATATAGGACTCCTAGTAAGGAAATTCTTTCTACAAATGCAGATTAGCACCTGCTTCACAATTTATGTTCTTAGAAAGTTACCTAAGGCACAGAAAGATTAAGCAACTTGTTTAATATATGTGCCCAGGGTCACATTGCCAGTATATGTCAAAGGCAAAACTTGAACCCAGGTCTTCCTGACTCCAAGGCTAGCTTTCTATCCACTAGAGCAAGAATCTATTCCTGTCCCAAATAGCCTACTTTGCTTTTGATGGCTCTAATTTTCAGGACATCATAAAAGCACTTTGTATTATTACTATCAGCATAAAACTAAATTTCACCTGCCCTCTTAACTGAGCCAAGAATCCTGCATCTCTCTAAGCTTTGCTTGTGCTTTACTTTTGATGGAATTAAATGCTGCCTTCTTAGAGGTGGATGAGCTGTCTTGCTGGTAAATCCTATGGAGTTTCTGTTTTTCATTTAGCAGCTTCTGAATTTCCCCATCATTTTCAAAATTTGGTTGCCTGGAGAAGTTCACCAGTATTCTATGTCAATATCCTGACAGCGTGCTGGCCTGGATTCTGGATAATGGACAATGCTCTCGTGCCTTCCCAGTCACCAGTGAAGTGAAGCAAGGTTGTGTGCTTGCTCCCATGCTTTTTAGCATGAGGTTTTCAGCCATGTTGTCAAATGCTTTCAATGAGGATGAACATGGCATCAAGGTCAGCTACTGCACTGATGGTAAATTCTTCAACTTGAAAAGCCTATAAGCCAAGACCAAAGTGGAGGGAGTGTTGGGACATGATTTTCTGTTTGCAGATGATTGTGCACTCAATGTAGCCTCTGAAGCTGAGATATGATGAAATATGGATCAATTCTCTGCTGCTTGTGCTAATTTTGGCCTTACAATTAACACCAAGAAAACACGGCCACCACCACACCATCCATACATGGAACTATCAGTTACAGCAAATGGAGAAGTTTTGAAATCTGTGGATAAGTTCATTTACCTTCATAGTGTACTTTCCAGGGATGTACATATTTACAGTGAGGTTGATGCACACATTGACAGAGCTAGCTCAGTTTTTGTGAGGCTCTGAAGGAAAGTATGGGAGACAAGAGGTATCAGATTGATTACCAAACTGAAGGTCTACGGAGCCATTGTTTTGACCTCATTGATGTATGCCTGTGAAACCTGGACAGTTTATTAGTGTCATGCCAGGAAGCTGAATTGCTTCTATTTGAATTGTCTTAGGAAGTTTCTGAAGATCAACTGGCAGGATACGATACTAGACACTAAGGTCCCTACTTGAAATAAACTGCCAAGCACTCAAACTCTGCTTTATAGAACGAAACTCCAATGGGCTGGCCATGTTGTTCAAATACAAAACGTATGCTTGCCAAAAAGACTATTTTATGGAGAACTCACAGAGGGCAAGCGTTCACATGGCGGTCAGAAGAAGCAATACAAGGACGCTCTCAAGGTCTCTCAAGAACTTTGGAATTGATTGTGTGACATGGGAGACACTGGCACAGGACTACCCCGCATGGCGTGCCCACATCAGAGAAGGTGCTGTGCTCTATGAGCAAGGCAGAATTGAAACAGCTCAAAGGAAATGCAGGATGTGCAAGTTTGGAGTATCTGCCCTAAATGTTCACAAAGACTATTTGTGCCTGACCTGTGATAGAGCATTCTGAACTTGTATTGGCCTGATCAGCCGCAGTCAGACACACTGAATCTTGACTCAAGCATAGTGATGTCATTTTGGTCCTCTTTGAGAACAAAGGACAACAACCAACCAAGCAATTTTTTAGGAAATTCTTCCTTACATTGAGCTTATCTATTTCTTTGCATTTTCTAGGAGTTGCTCAGGCAAACAGGATTAAGTGACTTGCCCAGAGTCATACAGCTAGTAAGTGTCTGAGGCCAAATTTGAACTCAGGTCTTTCTGACTCCAGGACCAGCACTCTACACATTGAAGCACCTAGAGATGATCGTTATCCCTAGTACCGGTTCAGCACCCTGGTGAGCTTCAAAATATTAGTGAAATGTGATATGTGTCCCCCAAGAAACTGGTAATCAGTTTATCAGTTATCATTGTGTTCCTTTTGCTTTTAGGATGTGAGATCTTCCTAAAATTGCAGGCTGCTTTTTGAAAAGCCAATCACGTTGTAATGAAACCTAAATAGTCTTGCCCCTTTTCCACCCAGAACAAGAATGTATTATCAAAACACTGACCCAGTGGCAGCAGATGAAGCTAATGGAAAGATTATCCTTGATTCATGATCTTGTCCAAATTCCTTCTTCTTAGTTCCCAAGATGTGAGCCATCTCTGTTTCAATTCTGTGTGAGAGAGAAAAGTTGGCCTTCTATAAATGACTAAAGTTGTAAACAGGCCGTCATCAGTCCAGTCATCCTGACCTATGTCTTGCCACTAGACTCTGATGACTCTGGAGGAAAGAGGGAGGCTGATGACTTTGCACATCTCTGCCCCACTTAAATCAAGTTCTCTTGCAAGTCAAGACATCACCATCCTGATGTCATTGTTTCTCTTCGAGAATGACAATAATTTTGTCCCCTGGGGCTGACTAAAGCAATTCTATCTCCTTTTCATGTGACAGTCCTTCAAATACTTGAAAACAAACATCATGATCCCTAAGTCTTCTTTTTTCCCAACTTAAATGTTTCCAGTTCCTTCAACTGGTCTATATATAACACGGACTTGAGACTTTTCACTGTCTTGTTGGCTCTTTTCTGCACCTCTGGATACTCTTCAGCTTATCAATGTCTTTGCTGAAAGGTGGCTCCATGAAGTGAACTCAATACCCAGAAATGGTCTGTCCAGGACAGAGTAAAGTGGGACTGTCACATCCCTAATTCAGGACACAGTCTAAAATTGTATTAGCTTTCTGAGCCGACCTATCATTGACTAATGTCTATTGAGTTTGTAATATGTTGAAGATAGTGTGCTATATTAGATAGAACTGGTTTTAGAGTCAGAAAGACCCTGGCTCAGATCCAGTATCTGATATATACTGGTAAGTCACTTGAACTTTTTAATGGCCCAGGCTATTTTCCACAACTATCAACTGCAGAAAAGATGCTGGTCTGCATGAATAGAGGAAGTTTATTACCAAGAACTCCCTCCACTGGAGAAATCATAATGGTGAGAAAGAGAGAGAAAGAGAGAGAAAGAGAGAGAGAGAGAGAGAGAGAGAGAGAGAGAGAGAGAGAGAGACAGAGACAGAGAGACAGAGACAGAGAGACGAAAAGAGAGAGAGACAGAGAGATGGAGAGACAGAGAGACAGTAACAGAGACAGACAAAGACAGAAGTAGAGACACACAGAGAGAGAAAAACAAAAACAGAGAGAAAGAGATCCATTGCTGTCCAGCAATGCCTTTGCCATCATCTACTTGTACATTTGATTTTTTGAAAATAAGTAAAATAAATTAAAAAGTTAAAAAAAAGAAAATAAGTGTAAATACTTTATATTTATTCCTATTAAATGTAATATTCTTAGGTATTTGGTCCAATGTTCTAGCCTGCCAAAATTATTTGGAAGTCAATCTTTTATTAATACTTCTTATATTGCTGTCACTTTCTAATGATTTCCCTTTCCATCCACCATAGAACTTACTCTTGTAACATAGAAGGAAAGCTAAACATGACAAGTCAGCACACTAGACATCTCTGACAACATATGCTCATTTCATACCTTACAGTCCACTTCTATACAAAGAGAAAAGAACGCTTCATCATGAGTCCTCTGAAGTCAAATGTAGTCATTGCATTGATCAGAGAGCTGGATATTTTAGTATTGCTTTTCTTTATATTACTTTGTAGTAATATGATTACTGTAAGAGTCATATAGTCATCATGGAAATTGTTCTGGTTTTGCTTACTTTGATCTGCGCTGGTTCATAGGAATCTTCCAGGTTTCTCTGAGATTGTTCATAATCATCATTTCTTGTAAGGCAATAATATTGTATTACATTCTTATACTGTATGTGTTCAACCATTCCCTAATTAACAGACGCTCACTTTGTTTCCACTTCTTTGCTGCCACAAAAGTGTCATTATAAATAATTTAAATATATGGTATCTTTTCTCTTGTCAAAATCTTTTTTGAATCCTGAATCTGTCATCCAGTGTGTTAGCTATTTTCACAGCCTTGTGTCATCTGAAAATTTGATAGGCATGCTATCTATGCTTTTATGCGTGTCATTGATTAAAAATGTTAAACACCACGGTGCAGGAGCTGTGCAAAATCAGGCAGAAAAAAACATTTTAGATACAATGTAAGGCAGATGGCACAAAAGTCTAAACATTCCCTTGACCCAGACAACGAATTTTCTGGGCATTTGCTCAAGGAGAAGATACTACACTTTTTTCCACTGTTGTGTGGGAGATTATATTCATTTGTGAATAGGGCAGTGGGAGGAGGGTGGGGGACTGAAAATTATTTTATTGCTTGATTTTCTCCTATCATTTACTTTACTATTCTGTGTCAAATAAATATCTTACTATGTGATTTAAGGTTCTTGCTTCATCTATTAATAGAGTAGGCCTGGTTGGGGGCTTGAGCCATATAATATTAATAATAATAATGATAATGACAAAGAGATTATAATTTTGTAAAAAGCGCTTAGCACAGTGCCTAGTACGTTGTAAGTATTATGGAATTATAAGCTATTATTCACTTATTAAAAATAATAACTAACATTTATATAGTGCTTGCTATGTGTCAGTCACCATTCTAAATGCTTTACCAATGTTATCTCATTTAATCCTTCCACAACCCTGGGATGACAAATGGAGATCAAGTGACTTTTCCAGAGTCACACAGCTACTAAGTATCTGAGGCCAGATTTGAACTCAGGTCTTCCTGGCTCCAGGCCTCATGAAATATATTATTCATATACTGAATCCGTTGATCCTGTGGAGACACCAGAGAAAGTGAAATAGGTAAGTTATTCACAGAATCTCAGACATAACAATTGTTGTTTTGCTGTTCAGTCATATCTGACTCTTTGTGACCCCATTTGGGGTTTTCTTGGCAAAGATACTGGAGTGGTTTCCATTTCCTTTTTCCAGCTCATTTTACAGATGAAGAAGCTGAGGCAAACAGGGGTAAGCGACTTGCCCAGGGTCACACAGCTAGTAATTGTCTGAGGCTGGATTTGAACTTGGGAAGATGTCTTCCTGACTCCATGTCTGGTGCTCTGTGATCTATGGCACCACCTAGCTGCCCTTAAAAGGTTATACGATAGTAGATTTAGAGTTGAAAATGACCTTAGAGGTCATTGAATCCATTCCACTCATTTTACAGAAAAGGAAACAGATACCAACAAAGGTTAAATACCTTGCTCAGGGTTATGTAGCTAGTAAGTATTTGAAGTGGGATTCAAACTCAATTCTTAGGGAAATAGGGATATTTTAACTCAGAGAAGAAAAGACTAGCGGGGAACACAATAACTAGTTTGAAATATTTAAAGGGACGTTACAAAGAAGAGGCAGACTTGTGGCTCTGCTTTGATCTTATCCAACAGAAGCAGAAAAGGTAAAAGGAGGGGTGGCAGCATTGTATATGAACAAGATAAAGTCATGAGAGAAAATCCAAGAATCCTACAGGGAGGTGGAGACCATTTGGTTGAAGATAAACATAGGAAGAAATAAAAGTGATTTTTGCGATTGAGGTATACTACAGACCACCTGGACAGAAAGAGGAAACAGAAGAGGGTATCAAGAAACACATCACAGAGGCAGGATAGATAGTGATGGGGGAAAATGAATTTTACAGATATCTTAGAATTGTCCCTCTTGCTTTCTCTCCCTCTTGGGCTCCAGCTCTATTTCTTCCAAAATCAGTGCAGCTAACAATCTTTTTACTTTCCTTAATAAAAATTATATTCTTCAAAAGGTAACGGAGCCAACAAGGAAGAATTATCTTCTCAATCTAATTCTCACTGATAGGGTGAGAATCTCACCACTAGTTGCTGGTGTGGAAATGCTGAGGACATTTGAAGGAAATTAACCATTTTCTTCTCAAGCTTGTGATAGAAAAGGAGATGAGACTTGCATATAATATGAATACATCCTAGATTTGGGGAGAACAGACTTCAAAAGGTTCAAAGAAAGAATAGGAAGGATACTGTGGACGAAAATTCTGAAGGGGATGTTAGCTGAGAAGGGGTGGAAAATTCTGAAGACCCTAAAGGAAATAGCTATCATGGGGAGAGAAAAAACAGCACTTGTTTGAAAAGATTCATTTCTATACAGTGAGAATTCCTAGAACAACTTAGATTTTTTTTAAGACAGGCTCCAGAGACAGTAATAGGGAATGAATACAAAAGATTGGTACAATATGTAAGACTAGTATCAAGAATAGCACATCTCAGAGTGAGCTGAGATTGGTGAAGAAAATTAGGGACAAGAGAAAAAACATTTTCCCCGAATTATATTGGAAGGTAGCCAATGCTCAAAGCAAAGATTGGACTAAAGCTCCAGCGGGATGGCACCCTGATAACTGACAAAAGAGAGGGGGCAGAACTTCTCTTATTTTGTTTCCATGTCTCCTCCTGCTAAGGAGAATGACTTTAGACTGGAAAGAACACACACACACACACAAACACACATTCACACACACACACATACACACACAAATGGACATAAGTGAATTACATTCCCAGGAACAAAAACTGGAAAGAACAAAAACTCAAAAGATCATGGAAAACAGGATGGATGATACTGAAGGACCGCAAACGTCTTAATTTTCCAAAAAAGGGAAGAGAGTCGATCCAGAAAATTACAGGCCTGTTAACTTGTCTTTAATTCTAATCCTAAAACATATTATCAAAGAGAAAGCTAGTAAAAGTCTCAAAAAGAGTTGGTCACAAAGAGCCACTATGGAGTCGTCAAGAACAGGTCATGCCATATTAGACTTATTTCCTTTTTTGGAAGAGTCATTAACACTGGTAGGTCAGAGTATATTGTAACTATAGTTAAACTAGATTTTAGCAGGACATTTGATAAAATATCTCATGATATTCTTATGAAAAAGGTGGGGAGCTGTGAGCTATATTATAGTACAGTAAGATAAGTAACTGAATGACCAGATTCAAAGAATAATCACTAAAGGTTTCTTGGTGATTTGGAAGAAAGTCTCCAGGGGAGCACCTCAGGGATCTCTGCTTGCCTTCTGTGATGTTTAACATTTTTATCGGTGACTTGAATAAAGTCATTGATGGCATGTTCATTAAACGTGCAGAGGACACAGAGCTGGGAATTAGAGCTAACACAATTTTTGACCAAGTCAGGACCAAAAAAGATCTCAAGAGGATATAAATAAAATTGGGCTGAATCTAATAATATGAGGTTTAGCAGGGATAAATGTAAAATCTTACACAAGGGTTGGATTTCATGCACACAAGATGGGGAATAGTGATTAGCAATTGTTTGTCTGAAAAAATGGTATGTTTTTCTTTTGGTGGACTTCAAGTTCAGTATGAATCTACAGTATGAAATGGTAGCCAAGAAGCTATTGACCAGTTTCCAGGGAGAAGAAGGTAGCTATGAGAGCTCCATTATATTCTGCCTGGGTCACACTTCTGGAATATTGTGTTCTGGGTACAACAGTTTAGAAGGGATGTTGGATGGAAGTCCTGGAGATTTTTAGATTAGAGAAGAGACAGTTCAATGGGGATATAATAACTTTATTCAAGTACTTGAAAGATTATCAGATGGAAGAGTGATTTGACCTTTTCTTATCGGTTCCAGGAAGAACTGGAAGCAGTGGATAGAGCTGCAAAGAGGTCAAGTTAGGCTTAACGTAAGGAAAACCCTCTTAACAGTTAGAGCTCTCCAAAAGCTTCAATGACTTGGAAGGTAGTGAACTCACCCTCGGTGAAGGTCTTCAGACAAAAGTTAGATGACCATATATCAGGTATGTTGTATGCGTATAGAGAATTGGGGATTTTTTTTCCAGTTATGGCTTGGACGAAACAGACTCTGAGGTCCTCTCCAATTCTATAGCTCTGTGATTCTGGAACTTATTGGAACCTTATTGGAACAGCTTCTGTTACTCCAGAAGGCAAAATTAGGACTCCCTGCAATATGAAGGGAGAGCAAGAAAACTATCCGCATATATTTGCCACATAACACAGAGGAGCAATTACAAAATAGGAGGACCCAGATATACCCAGATAGTCACAGAACATTATACCCAAGCAAACAACCAGCAGCAAAACCCATGGTCTTACATACAAAAATGCTCAAAGTTGACATTGTAAATAAGGTAAGATGGAGATCTGAGACTTGATGGAATTGGAAAATGGCTCTTCCAAGAAGGTTATAACTTATTAAAAAAGAACAAGGATACTAGGCTAGTAACGGGGGGGGGGGAGGCATGCCATAGATATAGAATACTTTGATTTCAATAGGCATTCAATAATGTCCTTCATGCTATCCTTGCAGATGAGATGATTAGTATAATTAAGGGGCTTCAGAACTGGTTGAATGACTGGACCCAAACATAAATAAGTTATCTGAACTTGGAAGAATATAAGCCGCATATGGCATGTTATTGAATTTACAGATGAAACTTCAAGGGACAGATAACACAGTTGGTGACAGAGTTGGTTTCCAAGATTTTGACATGTTACAAGGATGTATTGAATTTCATAAAGCAAAATTCAATTATCAACCAACAATTAAGTATTTTCTGTGTGTCAAGTGTTGTGCTAAATGCTGGGTATGTGAATCTAGTACTACTGGTACCAGTATTGCAGAGGGTTCAGCTTCAGTGGTCTGGCCATGTTGTTTGAATGCCAAACATACACTTGCCAAAAGGACTATTTTTATGGAGAACTCATATGGGGCAAGCACTCATATGGTGGTCAGAAGAAGTGATACAAGGACATTCTTAAAAACTTTGGAATTCAATGTGTGACATGGGAGACACTGGCACAGGACCACTCAGCATGGAGTGCCCACATCAGAGAAGGTGCTGTGCTCTATGAGCAAAGCAGAAATGAAACAGTGCAAAGGAAACACAGGATGCCCACCCCAATTGTTCACGTGGACTATTTGTGCCCAACCTGTGGTAGAGCATTCCGAGCTCATATTGATCTGATCAGCCACAGTCAGATGCACTGTAATTTGACTCAAGCATAGTAATGTCATTTTGGTCCTCTTTGAGAACAAAGGGCGACAACCAACCAACCTCTTTACTTGCCCTTGAAGTTTGCTCTGGGTTTATTGATTTGGGGTTGCCTGTCTTCTCTATAGGACAACTAGGGTCCCCAGTACTTCAATTCTACTATCCTCAGATTCCTGAAGAAGAATTCTATCTTTGACTCCTACTCCAAGGGATCCCTTTTAGAAA
>JAQQSZ010019407.1:0-10371 GCA_028646595.1 Phalanger gymnotis
CCCAAAAGTCTTAGTACAGTTTTAAACTTTAATAGTCTAAATAATGCTACCAACCATAGCAACCCAGGAGGTGTCCGGGGATAATGGAAAGAACACTGGACTTGGACATCAGAAGATAGGTGGTTGAGTCTTGGCTGTGTGTGACCATGGCAAGTCATTTCCTTCTCTGGTTCTGTTTCACCATCTATTATAAAACCAATGGAGAATATCAGAGTTTGCAAAGCATTTCACACACTGATCATCACAATAGCCCTTGGATTAAGTGCAATTACTATCCTCATTTTACAGATGAAGGAACTGAGATCAGAGAGCTTAAATTACTTACCTAGAGTTGCATGGTTAGTATCAGAGCACATCAGAGTGAGTATCAGAGGTGAGATCTGAATGAAATATGGGAATTTCTTTTGACTATCAAGAAAATAGGTTTTGCCCTGCACCAAATTGCCTTGGGATTCAAACCCTTGTCTCTTTCCTTCCCAGTCCATCTATACTTTCTCTGCCCCTGGACCACTGAGTTCTGATGGATGAACTTTTACCTTATTTTAACCCAAACCCAGACTCCAAGACACTTGTCAGCCATCTTCACACCCTGCTGCCTCATGAGTATCCTAGTACTCATCCCACCCCCACCCATAGCCCCAGTTTTCCAATTTCTCTTTATGTGTTACTTTTCCCCATTAGAATGTAAGCTTTTTAAGGGTGAGGACTGTCTTGTTTGCTTATATTTAAATTCCCAGTGTTTACCTCTGTATCTGACACATGGTTAAGTATTTAATAAATGCTTTTTCTGCCTGTTCATCTATCCATCCATCTATCTATATATCTATCTGTCTATCTCTATATATCTATCTCTATCCATCTATCCATCCATATAGGTAGATAGGTAGAGATGGATGGATGGATATATAGAAGTAGCTATAGCCATCCATATAGATATAGGTCCATCTATTTCTATCCATAGCTATGGGGGAGAGAGAGGTGGGGAGGGAGAGAGGGGGAGAGGGAGAAGAGGAGGGAGAGGAAAAAGGAGAGGAAGAGGGAGAGAGAGAATGCTTGCCTTTCTCCCATAAACCAGTGGGGGTTAGATCTCTAAGTAGTCTTCACCTCAAACATTTTAAAATCTCCAGGAGATAGCTGGTTAAAGTTAGGAATGAAATCTGGCTATAAAACAAAGATGAATTAACTGAGTATCTACAATCGGCAGTTGGAGGTCCTGTGATGACCTTGGTACCTGTTCTAACTAACCTAAAGTAAACAGTCATGACACAGAGACCAAATATATTTTACTGCAGTGATTACGGAGGGAAGGATGATGGATAGTGTGGGTCCAAGGTCAGAGCTTTTCAATCATTCAGCAAGTATTTCTCCTCTACTTAAGTTCCCCAGGCTAAAAAAGGAAGAACATTGTCAAGTCACCAACAAGCATTTTATTAAGCACCTACCATGTGCCAGGCATCATGCTAATCTCTGGAGATACAAAAATAAAACTAGCGAAAACTAGTCCTTGATCACAGTCTAGCAGGGGAGAGAATATGTAAACAAATAAATACATACAAACAAAATATCTTCAGGATAAGCCAGAGATCCTCAGAGGGAAGGCACCGACATTAAGGAGGATCAGGAAAGGCATCTTGTAGAAGACAGGATCTGAGCTGAGGTTTGAGGGAAGCCAGGGGATGGAGATGAGAAGGGAGACAATTCCAGGTATGGGAGATAGCTAGTGAACGAATACAATCAGGAGATGGATTGGGCTGTTCAAGAAACAAGAAGGAGTCGAGTGTCACTGGCTCATAAAGTGCATGGTGGAAAGTAAGGCGTAAGAAGATTAGAAAGGGACTTCCCAGGTTTCAAAGGGTGTTAAAAACCAAACAGGAGATTTTCATATTTGCTCCTGGAGGTAATAGGAAGCTACTGGAATTTATTAAACCAGGCGGGGTGTGATGATCAGAACCGTGCTTTAGGAAGATTATTTGACACCTGAATAAAGGAGAGATTGAAGTACGGACGATCTTGAGGCAAAGAAACTGACCAGAAGATACATAAAAAAGTCACAGATTTAGAGCTGGACAGGACCTCAGAAGTTATTGAGTTCCATCCCCTCCTTTTATACATGAGGAAACTGAGGCATGGAGAGGTTAAGGGACTTTCCCAGGGTCACACAGCACAGTCAGTATCCAAAGAAGGATATGAACCCAGGTTTTTCTGAATCCAAATCCACCATACCACATTGCTTCTAAAATAAAGGACAAGCATTCTAACATTTCCAAAATATTCAAGGAGAGGTAAGTAATGAAATTATTCTGGGCCCTAATTCCAGCTGCTCTTGATACTCCAACATCACTTCTGACAATGCTGCCAGAAGTATGAGAGGAAGAGGGTACAATCCTATACC
The DNA here is from genome assembly GCA_028646595.1 of Phalanger gymnotis. Taxonomy (NCBI): domain Eukaryota; kingdom Metazoa; phylum Chordata; class Mammalia; order Diprotodontia; family Phalangeridae; genus Phalanger; species Phalanger gymnotis. The sequence goes on from JAQQSZ010019407.1 coordinate 2,393, forward strand.
AACTCAACCCGAGAGGAATGCTTTCTTTGTGTTTCTTTGTGGTTGTTGCTCTAGGTCTTGCCCTCGATCCCACCCACTACACCCCACCTCCACTCTTACCCCCCACTCTCACCTTCATCTCTTCCTCCCACTGTATATTTACAAGACTGCAAATAAAGGACTCCAACTGCTGTCCTCCCCTCCCTCTAATTTGTGTATGTGCACCCACAAACATGCCAACATACCCGTGTACTCATATGTCTACGTGTACGTGTATATCTACAGAGACAGGCACAGATTTCTAAATTCACAGCTAGGACCGGTTGACTGCAGCTGCACTACAATAAGCCCATAAATAAAGTTTATGGTTAAACTGGCCTGACCCAGCTTTGCCCTTAGGTACAGAAGCAGTATCTTGTCATTAGTATGCAGAACACATCAGCCTGATGTCTGCTCATTTGTTCTCAAAGCACTTGCCTCTATAAATCTCTGCAGAAGGGCAAGGGAGGGCGAAGCATGAAGCCCAGGGGAGACAGAAAGAGGGTCAGGAGAAGGAGGGGAAGGGAGAGCCAAAGAGAGAGGCTGCCCTGGGAGTTTCACTGCTGTAATTGAGCAGACTGCCTGCCTCCCCATTAGTCTGCCTTACTTAGTGGAGGGAAGAGGAGGGGAAGGGAGGGGGAGAAGGTGTAAATCACTTAAGAGAAACTATTTAGCTACTCTAGAAATGGGGTGAGGGTTCAGGGGTAGTGGAGAAACTCAATCTAATCTCTAAAGCCAGAGTTTCTAAACTCCAGTGCTGGGAGAACCGAGACCAAGGCTGTTTGTCACACCCAGAGTTACCTGCTACCAAGCTAGATTATGTTCTCTGAACACAAGAATAAATTACTCTTCTTTTATGGCTGTCTCTCTCATTAAGATGTGGATGCCTCTGACAGAGAACTCTGCTATCAATTACCCTACCCATCACACCTCTACCAGCCTGCACCTCCTAACTTCACCAGTCCGAAGATGTTACCCACAGGGTCCTATCACTATCACGCTCCCTTCCTGGGGTACTGAAGATACAAAGAAAGACAAGGAACACTACCTCTGCCTTCAAAGAGCTCAAGTTCTAATGAGATCACATTTAAACTGCCATGTATATACAAGATATATAGAGGGAGAGAGTAGAGGGATGAAGGGAGGAACTGGGGAAGGAGTTGCAGCCACAAAAAGCTCCTGTGGAAGGTGAGAGTTGAGCTTCATCTTAAAGGAATCCAGGAAAGTAAAGATGTAGCAGTAAGGAGAAAAGGCATTCCAGTAATGGAGGACAGCACAATATAATAGAACAAACATTTATCAAGCACCTACTATGTGCCAAGTACTTTGCTAAGCATTGGAGATACAAATAAGAAATGTAAAATGTTTTTTGCCCTCAAGGCGCTTACAATCTAACGAGGGACCTGAAATAGGAAGCTAAGAAAGAGAGACAAAGAGGGAAGAAGGTACTTAGCTGGGAGCATGATGGAAGTAGAATGCAATACAAAAAATACAACCAGCCAAGTCTTCTCTATGTGGTGGCTTTGGGAGGAGGTTTTTGCTCCATCCCTTAGCCCTCCAATCAGAGGCTACTGAGGGTTCTGATAAGGTGTGAGTACCAAAGGAGAGGCAATTTGCATGATGATGTTCCCTGTTGATGAGCTTTTTTGGGGAGGGCCAGAGAGATGTAGGAAAGGGGGTAGAACTTGAGGAAACAGCAGCATAATAAAGGTGGAATGCAATCCAAAGAAGAGGCGGATGGGAAATGAAGTTTGCTGCCTGTCTGTCAGTGCAATGACATAGTCAGAAAATGCAGTGCCAAGCATGAGGAAGAATTCGAGGGAGTGAGCCAATGAAGTAGTTGAGTTGTAAATTGTGTGAAGGGGAGTAAAAGTGTAAGAAGCCTGGAAAGGTTGGAAGAGGCCAGATGGTGAGGGGTTTTAAATGCCAAAAAAGGTGAAGGTGCTGAGGTGTGAGGAAAGGCTTTGACTCTTGCTTATCCTGAGAATTAGCATCCTTATTAGGCCAGGTGCAAAGCTTTTTTGTGCAATAGTTCTCTGCCTGATAAAGAGAATATTTCCTCACCTCTTTAAGATTTTGCTCAGCTATAGTTTATCTTAATCTGGGATTAATCAGCATTGCGCTTATCATTGAAAATGGTTCCTTTCCTATCAATTCCCAGATCACAAAGGATTGGCTCTGAGAGGACATAAAAACCGGATGAGACATTCCTTGTCCAGGTATTCACACTTTTAAAATGCTGCTAAAACACATATAAGAGTACGGACCAAATATGGCATAAGCATAGTAACTCTTAAGCTAGTAACACTAATGGAGGTCAAAAGATCAACAATTTAGAAATAGAATGAACCTTAGAAGTTTTCTAATCCAACCATCTCCTTTTACAGATGATAGAACAGAGAGCAGGGAAATTTACTTGCCCAAGATCTCGCAGGAAGGAAACGGCCAAGACAAGAGTCGATTCCAGGTTTTCTGACGTGAAATCCCTATCTATATCAATTAATAATAAACATTTATTAATCATCTATTCTGCGCCAGACACTGTGCTAAACACTGGATAAAGAAAAAGAGACAAAGGACAATCCCTGCCCTCAAGGAGCTTACAGTCTAAAGGGGGAGACAACAAGTAAACAAATTTAAAAAAAAAAAAGTAAGCTACATACAGGATAAACAGGAAATAATTAATGGAGGGAAGGCATTGGAATTAAGAGGCATTGGGGAAGGCAGGATTTTAGTTTGAATGTAAAGTAAACCATGGAAGTAAGTAGTTGCAGTGGAGGAAAGAGAGCATTTCAGGTATGGAGGAGAGCCAGAGAAAATGGAGTTTCTTATTCATGAAATAGGAGGCCAGTGTCACTGTATCTGAGAGTATGTGTCGGACAGAAAGGTAGGAGGGTCTGGGTTATGAAGGGCTTTAAATGCCAAACAGAGCATTTTCTATCTGTTCCTGAAGGCAGTAGAGAGCCAGCTGGCTTTCTTGAGTAAGGAGATGACATGATAAGATCTGTGCTTTAGGGAAATCGCCTTAGTGACTGCATGGAGTGGGAAGAGACTTGAGGCAGGCAGACCCACCAGCAAGTTTTTGCAGTAATGAAGTCATGAGGCAATGAGGGCTTGTACCACAATGATGGCAGTTTCAGAAGGGAAAAGGGGAAGGGGCATGTGCATTGGAGAGATGTTGCAAAGGTGAAATCAACAAAAATTGGCAACAGCTTGGATATAAAGAATGAGAGACAGGAGGAATCCAGGATGACTTCTAAGTTGTGAACCTGAGCGACTGGGTAGATGCCCAGTAATAGGGCAACTACAGTAATAGGGAAGGAGTGGGAGGTAGGGGGAAGGAGGAAGGTTTAGGGGAAAAGATAATGAGCTCTGTTTTAGAATATAGAGCTTAAGATGTCTACTGGACATCCAGTTTGAGAGGTCTAAAAGGAAGTTGGAGATGAGAGACTGAAGGTCAGCAGAGAGGTTGGGGCAGGATAGGTAGACCTGAGGATCATCAGCATAGAGATGGTCTTTAAACCCATGGGAGCAGATGAGATCAGCAAGTGAAGTAGTATAGAGGGAGAAGAGAAGAGGACCCAGGACAGAAACCCCAGAAACACATGGTTAGAGGGCATGATCTGGGGGAGGAATCAGCAAAGGAGACAGAGAAGGGACAGTCAAAGAGGAGAAAGTCATGTCCAAAAATCTAGAGAGAAGAATTAAAGAGAAGAGAGTGATAAACAATGTCAAAGGTTACAGAGATCAAAGAGAACGAGGCTTGGGAAAACGCCATGCTACTGAGGAACTATTTTAAAATGTAATTTAATTTTGAATTTTAAATAATTAAATTTAAATATTGATTGAAATGAGGGGACAATTGGCTGGGTCCCAAACAGAGACTTTTATTGTCATAGTATTTAACCATTGATAAAAACACTTTGATACAGCCCAGCCTTGAGAGTACAATCGCCAGCAAAAGGGGAGGATCCAGAAAGTGAGTGACTGGAAATACAAGAAAAAAAGTTAAAACACAAAGATATCAAGAGAAAAACATTCAACAGTATAGTATATAAACAGATAAATTAACAGGGAGGATCCAAAAGACAGCAAGAAGAATAAGCAAGATTCCTCAAAGCTCTCTTAGCAAATACTATAACACAAGGGAAAGTGAACAAACAGTGCCTGATGAAAGGAAGAATCCGGTGGATTCCCTAAAGTGCATGGGGGAAAAAAGAAACTTTTGAACGCTTCAAAAATTAAAATTACTAAAAAGAGTAATTAGACAGGGACCATTAAGGGCGTTTTATTTTAAAGACACAAAGGGATAAAGATTTAAGTGGATCTTAAACAATCAGAAGGGGAGATGGAAGAACTGAACGTGGACTAGATTCCCTGATCCCTTATAAGTAAATCAAAGTCTTTTAAGAAAAGGAGCCACATAGTAGGAGGTTACATGAACATGGATATAGACAATGAGGGACAGGAAAATGAGTAATTCATTCCCCGTCAAGCCGATGGTTAAACAGTGAAGGGATGATGCTTTCTAAGGTCTCTCAGACAGGAGGAACAGTATGGAAGAATGAGAGAGATGGCAAAGAGGAGGTACTTAGCAGGGGGAATTATAGGAGGAAAAAGGGATCTTAACCCAGAGGGGGAAGGGGGTTCTGCTAAAGATAATTTTCACAGGGAAAAAGGTATACACCTATGGTGGGAGATGGTTGTGGTAGGGTTAGTCTGGGCCAGGAAGATTTTTGTTTTGGGAGATCAGATACGTAAAGAACATTCTACGTGGAATGAAGATGTATGTATAGATGTATGTATATGCATATGTGTATGTATACATACATGTGAGTATGTGTGTGTATGTGTACATGTATGTGTGCATACACACACATATATTCAAGTGGGAGTCCCCCTTTAGACCTCCCCAGGGAAGTCTTCTTTGAGCATAATATAAGCTTCTAGCTTTGAGAAAGAAGATAGAAGACGCCAACCCCACTTCTGGTTGTTGAAGGAAAAGCCTAGGAAGAACTGAGAGGAATGGGTAGTCCTCATGATACTCCTATTGCCAGCTTGCTGCTCTAGAAACTTCAAGGAGTTTCCCCTTGGGTTATATCCATGAACCCTTCTCTTGATTGAACCGAGTTACCTTTCTCCCAATGGGAGAACTTCTTCACTCTGCATTGTCTGGTATATATTCTCCTGTATATACCTTCTCTGATTTCCGTATTGCTATGATTTGGACAAATGGATTTCTTTACTATTCTTTATGTGTGTTCATTGTAGAACTGGTATTAAGTGAGTAATACAATGCTTGGGGCCCCCGATTGATAAAGCAAACAAAAGTTAGCTCAAATTTGATCATCTCCCTTAAACAAACAATATTTAAGGGACCAGATAAATAAACTTCTAGCCAAGTACCCCACTGCTCTGAGGAGAGCAAAGTGAAGTGGTGACCTCCAGCTACAACTTCCTCCTTCCTCTCCTGGCAAGAATGAAAGTTTCCCTTGGAGAAAAGGAGTGTGGGGAGAAGAAAAGTGTGGGGAGAAGAAACTAGAGATGTCTATTCTGCCTCCCTTCTAGCCACACAAGGGCAGCATCCTCCCTGATACAAATGGAGTCTCACCATACATATAGGGCCAAATCTTCCACTTCCTCTATTGCTACATACAATAATAGTCTCCAAATCTTTATCCCATTTCCCACTCACAGAGATGAGCCAGGTTCCCTAAAACAAGGCTTCCTGATTCCCCTCCCCCCAAGGCACTGGGGATATCCATTAAAGGGTTGAGTATTGTTTTTCTTGAATGTTATAAGGGGGTTAAAACCCTCACAATACTCTGGAAACACCAAAAGATTGCAGGTCCCTATCCTGAGTTGTAAAAGCAGCAGAAGGACATAAGAGAATAGAAGATCAGGCCAGATATCACAGACACATACACACACACACACATACACATTCACACACACACACACACAAGCACACACATACCCAACAATATGTATGTAGAACTGTATCAGTAATTAAGGTAGGACTTTCTTTTACTGTTTTCTCTTTTAGCACTTATTTAATCAAGTGCCTTTGAAGAGTCCGGCCTTTGTTTCGTTGATTGGATCAGGAGTCTTTGATGACTTCCTTGCCTCAAGAGAAAGCCTGGTTTTCATGGGTTTGAATCACATGGTTGTGATGCTTTTAGGTAACATGGATTTGAGTCACACATGGTGACACCCTTTGACCTTGAACAAGATATATGAACTCAGAGGTTGGCATTTTTCCCTTGGGGCTCTCATTGACTGGAAAAGTGGCATGGGACTCTGGGCAGCCGTTGTGAAGAGACCCCTGGCTTGTAAACCCAGATGTTGGGACTTCATTAAACCCTGGTAACTATGAATTAAGATTTGAATCACACAAGGTCTGTCTGTTGATGTTTGTAATTTGTTTGTATTTGCTCTGAAGTTGAGGTGTCTGGCTTTTCCTCCTGACTAAGTGAGTTATATTTGTATGAGTGATTAAAGTGAGATTATTAACCCCTTTAAAGTTACTTTCTTTAGTGAAGCAGACCAAAGAACTGTGCTGGCAGCCTTCTTGTTGTTGGTCTTGTGTTGGGTCTTATGCCCCACAACAGCAGCTAGTCAAATTGTTGCTACAAGAACCCAGCACTAACATAAAGTTCAAAGTCAAGAAATAGACTAGAAGAAATGCTCTCTCCAATATTACCAGCTGGGAATCATTTAGTCAGCCAGTCTTGCTCTTTCTAGTGACTGGTACAAAAATCAATATGGCACAGTAGGAATACTTGTTAAAAAAAAAAAACCTCCCTCAAAAAAAAAAGTCTATGACACATTCTCCCATATGTAAACAGAGTCCAGGAGAAAATGCGCTCAAGCTTACAAAGAACATGTTCTTACAAAGAATACATAGCAATGAGGTACTTAGCAAAGGGGTAACACATCTCCTAGTTCCTAGAAGTCCTTTCCTCCCCTTTATGAAATGGACTCAAGAACTTCTCCTAAGTCATTGCATCATTTTTATGCTGTGCTTCTTGTGGAGTTAGGAATCTAGGTCCAATCTGTCCTTAGCTCCTAAAGAAGACCCTGCTGTCAGCTGATTTGGGGGTGCCATTAGGACACTGAAAGAAAAATGAGAAGTCCAAAATCCTCCAGACTCTTTAAAGTTCAGAAGGTCTTCTTCTATCCATAATGGCAGAACAGGGTAGAACTCTAGGCTAGGAGCAAAGCTGAAGTCTCTCCTCCCACTTCCCTGACCCAAGTGGTTTCTCCTAAGGAGTTTTACTGGAACACCATGCTGACTCTAATCTTTGGAATGACTCTGATTCTAAACTAGCTTGCTAATTTACAGATAACCTCAGGGTTGCCCTAGGGAGTGACCAAGTTTCCTTTCCAATCCAAACACAATTTCTGTGCATCATTCCAGTTCCAAGGATTTTTCTCACTTAGTCTAAAGCCCAAGATTAACTTATTAATTCAAACTAAAGCCTATGATGATTGAAATGTATTGTTTTCACCTGGTTAAGGTATAAGGGCTTTTTATCATTTACTTTAAGTGGGGTGGCATGACTTCATTGATTTACTCAATCAACATATGACCGTAAATAAATATGAAATTGTGTGGTAGCTAGTAGATGGGGGTATCAGGAAGTACTTCATGTAGAAGGTAGTGTTTGAGCTGCTTCTTGAAGGAAGAAAAAGGATTTTGTGAACAGAAATGAGGGAAGAGTATATTTAAGACACGTGAGACAGAGGCCTTGAAGATGAGGGTGTTATTTAACAAGAACAGAGAGAGTAGTGCAAAAGGTTGAGTAAGGGCCAAAGGCTGAAAATACAGATTGGAGCAAGACTTTGAAGGGCCTTAAATGCTATACATAGAAATTTTAATTTTAACCTAGAGGTAACAGAGAATTACTGGGATTTATTGAGTAGAGCAGTGGCATGGTCACATCTGAGCTAAATGAAAA
>JAQQSZ010019408.1:0-10370 GCA_028646595.1 Phalanger gymnotis
TTTTTTTTGGTTTTGTTTCTTCTTTCTCGCGATTCATTCCATTGGTCATAATTCTTCTTTAGAACTTGAGTATTGTGTAAATAAGTTTAACGTGAAGTTATATGTAGAAGATATATTCGATTTCATGCCATCTTGGGAAGGGGGGGGAAGAAAATCTGGAATTCAAAACCATGTGGACCTGAGTGTTGTAAACCAAAAAATAAAAAAAATCTTAATTAAAAAAAAGAAAAAAATAGAGACACAGATGTGAGACAGAGCCTTCTAGCTAAACCCTCTGAGAAAGAGTCGCGTGAAGGTGAAGGAAGCATGTTGGCTTTGGTCTCAGTTTTCTCCTCCCCTTTCCTCTTTCATGGGAGGAGGATTGGTCGGCTTAGGAGTATCTGAATGCAGCAGATTCAACGTACTTAAGAGTGTGTTCTTGAGCACCGTACTAATAGAAGACAAGAAATTCAAGGAACCAGAAGTCATGAGTTTCTCATTTGTCACTTGTCCTGTCTAAGCTTGAGTCCGCTTTCACCTGAACTCTGGTTCATTCTTACAAGAGAATGTGTCACAAAATTTTAGTGGGATGCTTTTACCAACTGTTCTTATTGTACTACTTTAATAAAGATCCTTTTTAAACAGTTACTCATACAATTTCAAAAGACACAATGGAAAATACTGTCCGCATCCAGAGAAAGAACTATCGAGTGTGAATAAAGATCAAAGCATACTATTTCCTCTCTCTCTTTTTCTTCTAGTGTTTTTTTCCCTTTTGTTTTGATTCTTCTTTCACAAATGACTAATGTGGAAATGTGTTTCATATGATTGCGCATGTATAGCCTATATCAGATTGCCTGCCATCTTAGGGAGGGTAGATGGGAGGGAAGGAGGAAATTTGGAATTAAAAATCCTGAAAATAAATGTTGAAAACCAAAAATAAATAAATTAATTGAAATAAAAAAACCTAAAAAGCTACTTAGAACCAGATGGTTAAAATGATTTTCAGTGGATAATCATGATGGAAAGCACACCAGTATGGGCCTTTGAGCTAAGTACTAGAAAGAGATTCTCAATCCCTCAAGAGTACCCCTAGAGCCCTGAGAAGTTATGCTAGCCTGGGATCCTAATTCATCAATGTAAGGATGAGTGACAATAGTCATTCCAGAGCATATGTATATCATTCCATTCTTTCTTTCTAAATTCTCATCTCTTATGAAGAAGTGGCCCTTCTCCTAATCAAGTGCAAATCCCTCTTCTGGTCCTCTTGACCCTATACCCTCGAATTTCCTCTAGCAGATTGTTTCAAGGATCATTCTGTCTCTCTATCTTTCATTCCCCACCCCCTGCCCCATGCAATGACTCCTTCAATGTCTCATATTTTACTGAACAAAATTGAGGCCATTGACTATATCTTTCCTCTTCATCTCACTTTACCCAGATATCTTCCACATTGATCTTATCCCTTACCCCTGTTTCTCAGAAAGAGGAGGCCCTTCTTGCCAAGACAAATCCCTCTACATTCACAAATGATCCTATTCTATCCTGTCTTCTCTAGCAGATTGCCTCCTCTAACACTCTTACTTTCTTTAAAATTTTTAATTCCCTTATATACTGGCACCTTTCCTACTGTCTACAAACCCAGCTTTTTATCCTCCATTTTTAAAAGAATCCTCACTTGGTCCTATGAAATCCATTAACTATGGTCCTATATCACTATTCCTCCTTTGTAGCTAAGCTCCTTGAGAAAAGTCATTCACTCTTGGTGCCACCATTTCCACTCTTTTCTTTGGCTTCTAAACGCTCTGAAATCTGAATTCCAACTTCATCGTCCAACTGAAACTATTAATTATCCCTAATATTTTAACTACCAAATCTAATTCCCTTTCCCTGCAATCTTCATCCTTTTTGAACTTTGTGTATAATGTGGTGCTATTGCTAACCCTCTTACCTAGGATACTATCTTCTCTCGAGAGTTTTCTGACATTACTTTGTCCTAATTCTCCATTTGCCTGTCTGACCATTCTTTTTCATTTTTCTTTGCTAGTTCTTCATCCAGGTGTCAAACTGTTTTAGATATACCTTGTTTTCTACACTAAGGCCTAACAAGCAGGCTGCACCCTGAGCTTGGAAAAAAAAATCCTTTGTGCTCAGGCTATTACCTTCTGGCAAAATGTATTGCTTGCACCAGTACAGGGTGTTCACTGAGGGATTTAGCATCCTCTGTTTCCCAAGGCCATCCATCTCATGTTCACAATTTCTGTTCCTTGTCACTGACAGGTACTATACTCCTGTTCCTGCCACAAAACTCTGATCCTGTACCTGACAGGATGGCCATGACCACAAAGCCTTGAGACAATGCCTGTTCCCCCAGGACCCAAGAATGCCTGTATTGTCCCAAGAAATCCAAACCATGAAAACTATCTGAAGATCTAAGAAAGATTGTGTTGTGGGCCAACCATTTTTATGTATGTAAGTGGCCCCAGGGTTGGCAGCCTTAAGCCCCCTTTCTTAGGATGGGTGGGGGCACAGTTCTGTATGTATACTCCATTTTGCTTACTCTTAAATCAATTAAACTTCTATTTGTGTCCTGACTTTCCTCTTTCTAGCCTGCTTTGTTTGGTTGGCTCTGACCACCCACTGGTTAGAGACTGGTTCCAGTCCAGTTGACAAAGCTCACACTCACTAATCATAGATATTCCCAAAATATCTTTCCTGAACCTGTTTCTCTTTTCTCTCCATACTATCTTGCTTGGTGAGTATGTTACCAAGGCAATACATTGAAAGAAGGCTGGTGGCACAGAGTATAGAATACTGGGTCTGGTGCCAGGAAAATTTGAGTTCAAATATTGCCTTAGACACTTACTAGCAGTGTGATTGGGGGCAAGTCACTTAACCTCTGTTTACCTCAATTTCCTCAAGCAAAAAACCGTAATAATAATAGCACCCTTGTAGGATTGTTGTGAACATTAAACGAGATATACGTGCTTAGCACAGTGCCTGGCACACAGTAGGTACTATAAAATGCTTATTCCCTTCCTTTCTACCTTTATCAACTACCCTAGAATCAAGTATCATTTCTATGCACATGATTCTAAGCTCTACATATCCTCATGTAACCTTTCTTCTGAGCCCCAGCTTCCCATCACTACCTGCCTTTTGGACCTATTAAACTGGATGTTCCATAAGGATTTCAAATTCCGAATGTCCAAAAGAGGATTTATTATATTTCCTTCCAAATCCTCTCCCTTCCCAACTTCCTTATTATTGCCAAGGGCACCACCATCCTCTCAATCACCCAAGCTCACGTGCATGGTATTAAATTTGATTTCCCTCTCACTCACTTTATATATCTATTCAGTTACTAAGACTCGTCATTGTAAGTTTTACAACAGCATTTGTATACAACTCCATCCTAGTGTAGTTTTTTAAATTAATTTTTTTAAATACCTAGACTATTGCAATAGCCTTCTGATTAGTCTTCCTGCTTCTAATTTGTTCCTGCTTCAGTCCAAAATGGTGTTCCTGAATTGTAGGTCTGACCATGTCACCTCCCTGTTCAGTAAACTTCAGTGGCTCCCTATTGCTTCCAGGATTAAAATTAAAATCTTCTATTTGGTGTTTAAAGCCCTCTATAACCTAGTCCATTCCTACAATTCCAGGATTTTTATACTTTCCTTCCTTTCACATATCATACATTATTCCTCACACATGACAATCTCCTTAGTCAATGCCTTTTTTGGCTACTTTTGTGCCTGTAGTGCCCTTGCTTCTCACTTCCACCACTGGCCTTTGTCTAATATTCAGTTCAAATTCCACGTCCTACTGAGATTTTTCCCAGTTTCCCCCTATGGCTATGCCTTCCTTCTGAGATTACCTTTCATTTCCTGGGTGCTACAAAATATATCGTGGACATATTTATTTGCACATTTATTATCACCTCTGACAGAATGAGTTCCTTGAGAGCAGTCACTGTACTTTTGCCTTTATTTGAATCCCCAGTGCTTGATACAGTGTCTAATACAGAATAAAACTTAATAAATACTTGTTGACCAACTGAGTACTTCCTACAAACATTCTAAATTTAAAAGAAAAAACACTCTTCATTTGATCCAACTTCCCACATAATCTATTGTTATTTAACTCCCCTCCTTTGCAGAGACCAACTAGTATGAAAAGCTATCCACATTCCTTTCTTTCATTTCCTGTCCTGTCTCTCTCTTCTTAATTCCTTGTAATTTGAATTCCATCTCTCTCATTCAACTGCTCTCCGCAAGGTAACCAACAATGTCTATTGTCAAATCCAACAACCTTTTACTCCATTCTCAGCCCTCTCGGCCTCTGGAGTAATTACAGTGTTGATTATCCCCTCCTTTGGCTTTCATGACTTGCCTGTCTTAGTTCTCTTCCCGCTTATTGGGTGAGTCCATTCCATTAATCATCCATAACCTGTCAATCAGTCAGTCAGTCAGTCAATAAGCATTTATTAAGTGCTTACAATGTTCCAGGAACATTCATCAACTTCTAGCAGATTCAACTATCCTTTAACAGATGATTTGGGAATAGATTTGGGAATCTATGAAGCCAACCCTCATTTCTCTCTTTATTTTTAATGTTGCTCCAACTACCTACTTGACGTCTCCACCTTGATATAGCAACCTCAACATGTCCAGAAAAGAACTCATTTTTTTTTCTCCTTCTACTCCAATCCCACTATTACTATTAACTTCCCTATTTCTGTTTAAGGTACTGAAGTTTGGTCTTGTTTTTCCTGGACATCCTGGTTTGGACCCTAGATCAACATTCTTGATTCTTTACTTTCTCTTTAATTACTATATCCAATCATTTGCCAAGTCATTTCTAATCCATCATGGTCATCCATCGCCTTTTCATTATTTATATTACAACCACCCTACTCCAGTTCCTTTTGCAATAGTCTTCTAAATAATCTCGCTGTATTCAGTCTCTCCCTATCCTCTGCATTATCCTTATCCTCTTGTCCTCTGCACAGTTCCCAAAATAAATATTCCTAAGGTTCCTGTGAAATTTCAGTGAGTGGGGCAAACTTCAAGATGAATAGGTTGGCTCAAACTCTCGGGAGGACAGATTCTTATCAGAAGAACTATCTGTTTGAATTGATCTATAAAAAGAATCTTCTCTAGAAACTCTGAGCTGCTTTGCAAATTGTTTTCCTTTCTGCCACCAATTACTCTTGGGAATGTGCAGCATATTTTAAGTTATTGACTTTAATTATTACTTTGCATGTATAAATTACCTGAATTGATAGAGGCACAGAGCTATGTTAAACACTATCTTTTTATCATTTATTTATTTATTTTTAGTTTTCAACATTCACTTATATAAGATTTTGAGTTTTAAATTTTCTCCCCTTTACTTCCCTCCTCACTCCCCAAGATATTGTGCAATCTGATATAGGCTCTACACATACATTCATATTAAACTTATTTCACATTCATCCTGTTGAAAAGAAGAATTAGAACCAGTGGGACAACCACAAGAATGAAGAAACGAGAGAGCGAGAGAGAGAGAGAGAGCCCAAATACTATGCTCTGAACTACATTCTGTCTGCATAGTTCTTTTTCTGGATGTGGATAGAATTTTCCATCATGAGTTTTTGAGAGTTGTCATAGATCCTTGCATTGCTGAGAATAGCTAAGTCTATCAAAGTTAGTCATTGTACAACGTGGCTGTTACTGTGTACAATGTTCCCCTCATTCTGCTCACATCACTCAGTATCAACTCATGTAAGACCTTCCAGGTTTTTCTGAAGTCTATCTGCTCATCATTTCTTATAGCACAATAATATTCTATTACATTCATATTCCACAACTTGTTCACCCATTCCCCAGTTGATGGGCATCATCTAAATTTCCAATTCTTGGCTGCCACATAAAGAGCTGATTTAAATATTTTTGTACATGTGGATCTTTTTGCCTTTTTATGATCTCTTTGGGATAGAGACCTAGAAGTGGTATTGCTGGGCCAATGAGTATGCACAGTTTTATTGTGCTTTGAGCATAGTTTCAAATTGCTCTCCAGAATGGTTGGATCAGCTCACAATCAACAATTCATTAGTGTTCCAATTTTCCCATATCTTTTCCAACATTTATCCTTTTCCTGTTTTGTCATGGTAGCCAGTCTGATAGGTGTGAAGTGGTACCTCAGAGTTGTTTTGATTTGCATTTCTCTAATCAACAGTGATTTAGAGCATTTTGCTAAACATTGTTCTTTCATAATATTATCTAGATAAGTTGTAGACCTATATTTTATCTGATCTGCTTCAGCTTGGTCAAAATCGTTTAACCTCTCTGAATATCTGTAAGATGGAGAAGATGCAGGAGAGCTTATACCAGATGGTATTTAAGATCCCATACCAATTCAGTCTGTGATTCTAGGATTATTCTTAGCAGGCATATCCCTATAGGATACAACACTATTTCTCATGGCACAGTAAAGGTATTTTTAAAGACAGCAATAAAAAGTACAATTCTTCCAGAAAAATGACCCCAAAGAATGAAGATTATGGACTTCCAACAATCTAAGACTTCCAATATAAAGGCAGAAGCTCACATCTTGAAGATAGGTCACAAAGACACAGTTCATCAGCAGTATTGTGGTAAAGTGGAAAGAGTGCTAGATCTGGAGACAAAGCTTTTTCATTAAAAACCTGACTCTACAATTTGCTGTTAATCAATAAACATTTGTTAGGTACCTACTATGTGTCAGGAATAATGCTAAGTCATGGGGATTCAAAAAGAAGCAAAACCCAGTTCTTGATCTTAAGACTTAAATCTGTGTGACATTAAGCAAATTTAACCTCACTAGCCCTTAGTTTCATTTGTCCAGTTGCAGGGCTGAGCTAGATGACTTTTATTTTCCCATTCAGCTCTGACATCAGCCTCTCTGTAAACAAAATATTCAAAATTCTGCCATGGCATCATTGAAAGACAGTACATGGCTACTAATTTGGAAAAGAAAAGGGGCACAACAGGGAATCATAGGATCATAGATTTAAAGTTAGAAGGGATATCTGCAATAATCTAGCCCAACCTTCTCACTTCACATGTAAGTAAATAATGATCTAAAAAATTTAAGTGGATTCTAATCCTTATTCTCTGCCTACACTCAGTACTCTTTACCCTGTATCATATCGTCTTTCAACAGGGTGGCAGTACAATCTTAATTACGAATTCTGATCTATTCATTCATGCAAGATCTTAATGAAACACAATTTTTTAACCTTGCATGAACTATTGTATGCAATTTATGAAGATGAAAGTTTTTTTTAACTTTGCAATTCAAATTTTCACTGATTTAAACTGGACTTCATTTTATCACTCTGAATTAGCAAGGTTTTACTGCAGCAAGCCATCCTTTAGGAAAAGATAAAAATAAGCTAAAGTACATTTCTAAATCCTTGGGCCCAGGGATCACCAGAATTTTCTGTGCTGATTCCTTTGTAATTTCTATTGCAAAAAGCAAATATGACCAAAGAGTCATAACCATCATAGCTTATGTAGGCTGAGGGAGTCTAATATTTTGAAAAGTTCATGGAATTTAAGCTCAGATCTAATGTTTATCACTTCTAATTTGGTCTCTGTTTTCCTAAATATCCTGAAATCTGGAGTATCCAGCTTATCATAAACTTTTCAACAGTCAACCCTATATTTGACACAGAATAATAGATGCCTCAAACTCTCTTCACAAATACCAATACCATCTAAGCATATAGTTACTATGAGAAGGTAGACTCTTTCTTCTTCTCTTATTTCTTTCCTTCTCTCCTTCCTTCCTCCCTCCTTTCTTCTTTCTTCCTTTCTCTCCCTCCCTCTCTCCATTTATCTCTTCTTCTTTCCTTCCTTCCTTCCTTCCTTCCTTCCTTCCTTCCTTCCTTCCTTCCTTCCTTCCTTCCTTCCTTCCTTCCTTCCTTCTTTCCTTCCTCTACTCTAACTATATACTATATTTAAATGAATTTAGTACTCATTTGATTCATGACTCAAATAGTAATCACTAATGGTTTCCTATCACCTTGGAAGGAATTCCCCAGTGGAGCATCCTAGGTATGTCCTCCAAGCACCATGATATTTTTTTGATCACTTTGGCTAATGACATAGATGATATGATTAACAGTTTTGAAGATGACATAAATTTGAGAGGAATAACTAATGTTATGTACAACAGAATCAGAGTCTAAATGGTCTTGCCTAGGTTATTGTGATAAATCTAACGAGATAAAATTCATCTTATATATTAACATCTTTAAAAATCAACTACATAAACATGGGATCAGGCAGGTATAATAAAGCAAAAATTTATCTGAAAAAGATCTGGGAGAATTAGTGGACTGCAAACTCAATTCAAAAACTCAATGATATGAGATGACAGCCAAATCTTGTGATACATTGAGAAAGAAATAGCTTCCAGGACTAAGGTGGTGATAATTATAATCTAGTCCTTGTGAGAGCTTTATGTTCAGTTCTTAGCACCACATTTTGGGAAGGTCATTGTTAAGTTGGAGAGACTCCAAGGGAAGGCATTCATCATGGTAAATAGACTTGACTCCATGTTATATAAAGATTGATTAATGGAATTTGGGATCATTAGCCTCGAGAAGAGAAGATGAGTGAATATGAGGTGAGGATATGATAACTGTGATCATATGCTTGCAAAATTGTGTTGTGACAGAAGTTTTATACTTGATCTGTTTGCTCCAAAAGGGCAGAGGTAGGAACTATGGTAATAAGCTAAGAAAAGGCAAAGTTATGCTTGATTTAAAGAAAAACATCCTAAGCATTAGAGCTATCTGCAACTGGAAAGGGCTGCCTCAAGATGTAATGAATCCTTCCTCACTGGAGGTTTTCAAGAAAAGTCAGGCTGACCACTTTGAGGGCATGTTGTACCAGATTCCTTTTCAGGTATAGGATGTAATAGTTGGTTGCTTATTATTAACTCAAGATTCATTTCTTTCTCTTCTACCTCTAAAACTCTACAATTATGTAACTTTTATCCCTCTAGAAAATTTTGACATCATATTCTGAATGGACATTTTTTTCCGAGCTGTATAAAATGTGCATTGATTTAACAGACTTGTCCTCTTAAATTTCTATTCAGACGGTTCCATCCACCACAGAACCCCAGCCCTTTTTAGTTGGCACCAGTATCTTGCCCTTTATTTTTCCTTTGTTTTGCATTTTAAAATGCTTCATTAGCTTTGAAGATGTTTCATTAAGTTTTATTAAACTCATTAAGCTGAGAGAGTGAGAAGTTCCACTTTACACACTAGATGAGAGCCACTTCACTGAAAAAGCCTATTACCATTACTAGTTCATGTAACTGTTCCAGATTATTTTTCTACAGTCAAATGGAAATTAAAGTAATGCACTGAGAATCTACCAAATAATTAGTCAAAATGTTTTTATTTGATACAATTTGCTAAGAACTTAAATCCTTAAATATCTACAACCATGTCTTCTCTGTGTCCCACAGGCCTGGGTCTATATTGTACTTATTCTGCCTACTTCAATTCTTTCTAAACCACTTTGTACAGTAGTACATATTACATTTATACTAAGCTACTATAGTTTGCAGTGCAAAAAACCAAAACTCATGTTTCTAGCATTATCATCCATTATCTTGGCAGCAGAAAGTAAAGTGAAATGGGGTTTATAAGATTTATATTATCTTTCATAGGTAAAGTCCATTAATAACTTCTGAGAGTCTCTTTATAAAGACAACTGTTAGAGGGGGGGGGTGGAGCCAAGATGGCGGCTGGAAAGCAGGCACTAGCGTGAGCTCCCTGCCAAGTCTCTCCATAAACCTATAAAAAATGGCTCTGAACCAATTCTAGAACTGCAGAACCCACAAAATAGCAGAGGGAAGCAGGGCTCTAGCCCAGGACAGCATGGACAGTCTCTGCGTAAGGTCTTTCACGCACGGAGCTGGGAGTGGAGTGGAGCAGGGCAGAGCCCAGCATGGGCTGCGTGGACCAACTAGACAAGGAGCCAGATGAAGCATGCCCTATCACCCTGAATCAATGAGCTGCGGCAGTTACAAGACTTCTCAACCCACAATCACCAAAGACAACAGAGAAGGTTAGTGGGAAAAGTTGTTGGGAACAGAGTGAAAGAAGGAGTTTGCGGTTCGGCCACCACCCCAGGGGCAGCAGAGGTGGGGCAGCTACAGAACTGCAGCTGCAGTTGCTTCTGGCCCCAGGCCCACCAGGTGGGAGGAAATAAGTGGCTGATCAGAGCAGGAATGCAGAGCCTGCTGAAGATCTAAGTCCAGTCTGGGTTGGGGGTTCTTGGGGAAGGAGGAGTGCAGGTGTGGCACTGCATCCCCTCAAGCTTGGAACATAGTACTCTTTACTCTAC
>JAQQSZ010019409.1:0-10370 GCA_028646595.1 Phalanger gymnotis
GGAAATGGGGAGAAAAATCTGTAATTCAAACGCATGTGAAAATTAATGCTGAAAACTAAAGATGTTAATAAAAAAAAATAAATAAAGTTGTATTATGGAACCCCAATGCAGATTCGCAGTGACAGTGGGTCACATTTTAAACGTAAAGAGATGAAGAGATGTTGTGTATTAAACAAAATAGAATGAATATATCACATTCCATAGTATTCACAAGCATTTGGGTAGATAGAAAGAATGAATGGGTTGTTGAAAGAACAGTTAAGTTCTAAGAATTTGTATCAACATTGGAAGGATAATTTGTTCACTGCTTTACATAATTGTAATAATAGGCCATTAAGAGGAAGTACACATTTGCCCATAATGATGACCTCAAATCTGCAAATTAGTAAACAGCAGAGACATAAGATCCAAAATATTGAATTCTGTACTGTGAGGGAAGATGTCCCACCACTGCATTCAGGAATACCTGGTTTGGCAGGATATGATTTACATTGTTTAGAGAGCTTTTGGCTGGATAGGAAAGATGCAATAAAAATCTCTACTGGGATATCTATGAGAATCCCTAAGAATCATTTTGGATGAATATTAACTAAATTAAAATCAGCAGCTCAGGGAATACATGTATTGCCTGGAGTGATATATTCTAGTTATCAAGGAGAAATTATTGTAACATTCCAGAATTTGGGTGAAGAACCCATACAGTTTTATAAAAATGGCAGAATAGTTCAATTGGTTATTATTCCTTGTGAACCAATACCTCTTGTGAAACCTGACCCTCGTTCCAAAATAACTAGCAGAGGAAAAGAAGGATTTGGGTCTACTGATAGAATGAAACTGGGAGCCAAATTATGAGTAAAGAGGAAGCTGGAAGATGTTCCAAAGTTTGCAAAAATGATAGCACATGGGAAATATTATACTGTAACAATTGTGTATGTAGGAGAAAATGATTATGAAATTTTACCCTTGACTCACATATTCTACCATGAATGAGGTTATAATAGTCTCTTTGTTTCTTTTTGGATTTTTGTCTGTTAAATTTGTTTCTAAGATTTGTTTCCTGCAGGCATCCTTCAGATCCTGATTGCCTAAGCCGGATGTCACCCTCTGATGTGCTTGGATGTCACCCCTGGACCTGTCCACGACTGTGATGTGTCATTTGTGGACCTGTTGTCAACCAAGGTTCAGATGCCAGCTAAAGAACTGATCTCTCTAATGAAACTCTTGACCTCTTGTGTCAAAGACAGTTCTACATCCAGTTTCAATAGTAAGAAGCTATGAAGGATGAGACCTTTGCCCCTTAGCCCAAGATTTTGAGCCCCATTCATTTGAGGGGGGAATGATGACATTGTTTTATATGCTTATCTTGTGTTATCTCTGTTATGTTGTTGTGTAAAGTTCTGTTGACACTAGTTATCCCAAAACTCCCACTGCCCTATGTAATGGATAAGAAAGATCTTCGGGCTGAAATAAATAGCAATTTAGATTTGAAGAACTTCCTCACCCATTAATGGGCCAGGTAACCTGGTTACATCACAGGGAGCCTGAGTCACATGTGGTGTAGGAGCTTGCTGAGAGGAAAAGGAAATTGTGTCACCTGAAATGCTGAGAGAGCAGTCATGACAGTTAGAGCTGAGGTTTCCCTCAGAAGAGGTGCTGTGCTATGCTGTGCTGTGCTGTGCTGTGCTGTGTGAGTGTGATTGTGGGAAGGCCCCAGCAGGGGCATGGATTGTTTGGAGATGTTGAGGCTCCATGCTGTGATGTTGTGTATTGAAATCTTTGCTACTGTTATATATATAGGGTGCATAGCTCATGGGATCTGGTCCTCTGTAGTCCAAATAAATGGTTTATTTCTTCTACCTTCTACATGGAGAATCTTTTTGAGATACAGAAATACATAGGCATTTTAACAATGATCATCTATTTGTGACTATTGCCTTGAGGATACAGGCAAATGAGCAATTGGTCACTAATTTTTGGTCTTAGACAACTTCCTGGAGTATTAAGAGGCTAAATGAGCTTTGTATTCACACAAATATTAAATCTCAAAGATAGATCTGAATCAGTGTCTTCTTCACTCTTCTGCCAAACCACTATCTGCTATGCCTCATTGCCTCTCAACTGTGACTTACATAGTGTTCACTAGTGTATCAGAACATTCCCAATTGGACATTAAGCTTAGAGATGAATTTGATTGGAGAATGAACAAGGAACATAACAGTTTCTAAGTGTGGGGACTCAGAGACCAAAAGTCTGCATGCAGTTGATAGTATAAGGACACTCACAACTATGTGTGTAGAAAAGGGAAGAGGGTTGATATCACAAAGATGAAGAATATTTAAAAGGGAAAAGGTGGGGAGACTTTAATGAGTCTCCCATCTATTTTAATATTTTATCTAGGACAGTTCCTATAACGACTCTTTTTTACCACAAAATTCAAAATAATCAATTCATTATGATTAAAAATTTTATTCTAATTGCAGTGACAAGAGGGCATTGGATTTTAACAATAACCCAATTTCCATACACTCATGTGCTCGTCCAAATTAAGAGATAGTGAGTGGGCTGAGCAGGAAAACTGTTCTTTAGGTCCTTCTCAAATATATTCCAGATCAGGGTGATGTGCAAGAGTAAGTACTGGACTCAAAGTCACATCGCTTAACTTCTTTGGAACTCAGTTTCCTCATTTTGAAAAAATAGGAAGCAGTGTGGTACAATTAATAGAGAACCAGACTTGAGTTTAGGAAGATGTGCTCAACCCCTGCCTCACACACATACTGGTTGTGTGATCCTGAGGAAGTAATTTTTATGCCTGGACCTTAGGTTCCTTATCAATAAAGTGAGATGGTTTCACTCAGTCACCTCCAAGATCTTTTACAGCTTTATCTCAATTATCCTATTATCCTAAATATTAGACTAGATAATCTCCAAGGGTCTCACTTACACTAACATTATGTAATCCCTTAGGAAGTATGGCAAAAGAGTGTATATCTATGATTTCATTGGTATAAGACACTCAAGGGTTAGCAAGTCTCAATAGTGCAATCTTAGATGGCAACAAAATGTTATGCTACTTATTTCAGAAATTTCCAAATTTAGGAGAAATTGGATGTGTCCTTTCATTGAGTTTAGAAGAATGTTTATTTTTCTTCTACAATAATGGATTCAATGAAATTATTTTACTTCACAGTTGAAAATTATGACTTCTATTTGATGAACTATAAAATAATATTTTGATTTACTAACACATAAATTCCATATTATTTACTTTGAAAAACTGAAAAGAAGCACCCTAGATACTTTGAAGACTGCTCTACAATGAGATACTGATTGTTAAATGGTACAGTACTTAGGTTCATAGTGCTGTGCTGTTTCAGAACACTTTTGAAAAGAAAAAAACTGGAAAAATAGAATACTGGTAATCTGTAAATATGAACTAATAGGATTTCTAGTGGCTACAGTGTAGACTGTGAAAGTCCAAAAGGTTGAATGAAGCAGGAGATGAGGTAATTAGACAGCACAGCTGTTTAAGCATTAGTAATCCTTGACCTTAAAAACATATAAATTGTTACTTGATAGTAAACAATTTATCAATTTCATAAATTTACATGAAACAAGTATAACTTCTCTTTAAATTAAAAATTATCCCATGACCATCTGGGGCCACTTTCCATTTATACTAAATTACAGAAAAAATACTTATAGGTGGAATTGGCTTTTAAGCATATCTATTCAAATTCATTTTGTGGATGAATAAACTAAAGCATCACTGAGGTTAAATTACATTCCTAATGAGATCACAATAGTTAGCAGCAGACGTGAGACTTGAAAATAACTCCTCTAAAAAAGTGAATCTGAGCAGATTTGAGAGAGTTAGAAGCTGCTAGCAGTCTGAGTAGGGCAAATGTCCAAGCCAGGGGAGTCCAAAAGGTCAATGGGACAGATGTGTAGGCTGGGATAGTGCTGGGTGTGGCGAGCTGTACCAGACAGCACCAAAGTGGAAGCAGATGCAGCAACCAGCCAGGGAGCCAGGCTGGGAGAAAGCTGGGAACCCAAAACCAGCAGAGACCCCCAGGCCTCCCAACACAGGAATGGAGTCTGTGGAAGTGATGACAGGCAGCAGCCTAATGCCTCTGGTTGTGAGACATCTACTCCTGAGGCTTGCAGCCCGAAGCATTGAAACATGCCTTCGTGAATTTCCAGGAGACATAATGGCCAGGTAAATAGCTCTAATCTCTCCTTCCACTGACCCAGAGAATGCCTCAGGAAAAATGCTGGAATAGAGGAGACAGAAGTGGGGCTTCAATGGCCAAGCAATGGGAGTTCCTGAGTCCCAGAGGTGCAGAGCAAGCAGGGGTCAACAGCAGGAGCTGAGAAGTACCCTTGCACCTCCAGGGAAAGTAGCAGACATAAGCACAGAAAACAAACACCTGAGACCATTGCTGAAGAGCAACAGTGCTGGAGAGCAGCCCCAGGGGAAAGGAGACTTCAGGCAGTAAGACCCCTCCCCCATACCTCAGGAAACTGAAGGCTATACTACACAAAGCCAGTAAATACATTCACAATCCCCAGAACAAGAAACCTAGGACAGAGATCTCTGAGCCTCAAAAGCAGAAATCCCCTGTAAAGCCAGGAAAAAGCTAACCAACATGAAGAAGAACAAGAAAAAAATGAGGAACATTGCTTCTTTTTATGGAGACAGGGATGATTAAAATACCAATGTGCAAGAGGATAGATAGCATTGACACTATACTCACATCTGATACTTCAAAAGGGAATGTGAAGTGTTCTCAAGCCCAAAAACCATTAGTGGAAGACATAAAGTAAGATTTTAAAAACCAAATTAGAGAGATAAAAGCAAAAATGAAAAAAAAAATAAAAATCAGTCATGAAATCAAGTCTTTAAGAAATAAGATCGGAAAAAAAAATGGATATGGAGACACAGAATCTAAACAGAGAAAACGACACCCTGGAAGGTAAAAATCAACCAATTGGAAAAGGAGACTCAAAAGGAAAATGAAGACAGCAACTCATTAAAAATTAGAATTGAGCAAGTGGAAGCCATTGACTCTATGAGGCATAAAGAAGTATTAAAACAAAATGCAAAGAATGAAAAAAAAGAGAAGAAAATGTGAAATATCTGATTGGAAAAACAACTGACCTGGAAAATAGATCCAGGAGAGACAATCTACTGGAAATCCACGATCTAAAAAAGAGCCTTGAGAGTATCTTGTAGGAAATTATCAGAGATAACTGCCCAGAGGTCCTAGAACCAGAATGTAAAATAGTCATTGAAATAATTGACCAATCGCCCCTTGAAAGAGACCCCAAATTGAAAACTTCAAGAAAGATTATAGGCAAATTTCAGAATTACAAATTCAAGGAGAAAATACTACAAGCAACCAAAAAGAAACAATACAAAAATTGTGGAACTATAGTCAGGATCATACAGGAACTCTCAGCTTCTACATTAACTGACAGGAGAAATTGGAATATGATATTCCAAAGGGCAAAGGAGCTAGGGCTAAAACTCAGTGGAAAATTTGATCTTCAAACACAAAACTCAAGAGAGACATAAAAAGGTAAACAGGGGGAAAAAAACCTCACAAACGTATTAATCAATAAGGCAAATTATTTACATCTTTATATAAGATTATATCATCTTATGTATGATATAGATAGATAGATAGAAAGATAGATAGAAAGATAGATAGATAGATACATACATACATACATATATGTCAATCTTGAGAATAGTACAGTTATTATGACAATTGAAAGGGATACACATAGACTGCAGATGTCTGTATAAAATAACTGATATAAGGATAAAAAAACATTAAGAGAGGTAAAGGGAGGATCATGGGAGAAGAAGGAAGGAGGTACTAGAAAAGGGAAAATTACATCAAGTGAAGAGGAACAAAAACACACTATAGTAGATGGAAAGAATGGAGGGAGAAGAGCAGTTTTTGAGCTTTACTCTCATCAAATTTGGTTCAAGAAGTGAATAGCATACCCTGATAAGTACAGAAATCTAATTTGTCATACAGGCAGTAGGAGAAGAAGGGGATAAAAGGGGGAGGGGGTTGGCCAGAAGGGAGGGAAGAAGTAACAAGTGGTAAAAGGTAAGATAAGGGAGGGGAATCAAGAGAGAGGGTAAACTTAGGAAGGCGGTGTTAAAAGCAAAACTGTTTTGAAGAGTGGAAGGGAAAAGGGAGAAATAAAAGCTTAAATGGGAGAAATAGGATGGAGAAAAAGACACAGATAGTAATCATAACTGTGAATGAGAATGAGATAAACTCTTCAATAAAAAGGAAGAGGATAGCAGAGTGGATTAAAAACCATAATCCTACAATGAGGTGTTTACAAGAAACACATTTGAAACAAAGGGATAGGGGCAAAACCAAGATGGAAGCTGGACAGCAGGGAATTGCATGAGCTCCGACCCAGGTCCCTCCAAATACCTATAAAAATGGCTCTGAACAAATTCTAGAACTGCAGAACCCACAAAACAGCAGAGGGAAGCAGGGCTCCAGCCAAGGAAAGCCTGGATGGTCGCAGGGTAAGGTCTATCATGCACAGAGCTGGGAGCAGAGCAGAACAGAGCCCAGGCATGCAGACAAAGCAGACCAGGAAGAGCAGGCCCTAGTGCCCTTAATCAATGAGCTGCAGCAGTGACCAGACTTCAAAACCTACAAATACCAAAGACAACAGAGAAGGTTAGCGGGAAATGCTGCTAGGACAGAATGAAAGGAGTTCATAGTTTACCCACCACCCTGTGGGCAGCAGAGGTGATGCAGCTACAAACTACACCTGCAGTTGCTTCCGGCCCCAAGAACACCTGGTGGGAAGAATCAAGTGGTGGATCAGAGTGGGAGTGCAGGGCCTGCTTAGATCTGAGTCGTGGTCCGAGTTGGTGGTTCTTGGGGAAGGAGTAACACCACTGTTGCAGAGCTTGCTGTGTATCTCTGAAAACAACAGCATGGCCCCTCAAGCTTGGGACAAAGTACTTTCTATTCTACAAGCAGTCACACCCCGACAAAAAAACTCAAGGGTCACGTAAGTTGGCTGGGAACGTGGCTAGGCAGCAAAAATGGACACAGACTCAGACTCTGACTTTGGAATCTTTCTTTAGAGACAAAGAAGACCAAAACACACAGCCAGAAGAAGTCACCAAAGTCAAAGGGATTAGATCAAAAGCCTCCAAGAAAAAACATGAACTGGTTTCAGGCCATGGATAAGGTCAAAAAGGATTGGGAAAAGCAAGTTAGAGAAGTAGAGGAAAAATTGGAAAGAGAAATGAGAGTGATGTGAGAAAACCACGAAAAACGACACAATGACTTGCTAAAGGAGACCCCAAAAATACTGAAGAAAGTAACACCTTAAAAATAGACTAACTCAAATGGCAAAAGAACTCCCAAAAGCCAATGAGAAGAATGCCTTGAAAGACAGAATTAGCCAAATGGAAAAGGAGGTCCAAAAGACCATGGAGGAAAATACTACCTTGAAAAATGATTGGAGCAAGTGGAAGCTAGTGACTTTATGAGAAATCAAGATATTATAAAACAGAACCAAAAGAATGAAAAAATGGAAGACAGTGTGAAACAACTCATTAGAAAAACCGCTGACCTGGAAAATAGATCCAGGAGAGATAATTTTAAAATTACTGGACTACCTGAAAACCATGATCAAAAAAAGAGCCTAGATATCATCTTTCAAGAAATTATCAAGGATAACTGCCTGAATATTCCACAGCCAGAGGGTAAAATAGAGATTGAAAGAACCCGCCGATCACCTCCAGAAAAAGATCCCAAAAAGAAAACTCCTAGGAATGTTGTCGCTAAATTCCAGAGCTCCCAGATCAAGGAGAAAATACTGCAATCATCCAGAAAGTTGAATATTGTGGAAACACAATCAGGATAACACAAGTTCTAGCAGCTTCTACATTAAGGGATCAAAGGGCTTGGAATATGATATTCCAGAGGGCAATGGAGCTTGGATTAAAACCAAGAATCACCCACCCAGCAAAACTGAGTATCATGCTAAAAGGCAAAATATGGATTTTCAATAACATAGAGGACTTTCCAGCTTTCTTAGTGAAAAGATCAGAGCTGAAGAGAAAATTTGACTTTCAAACACAAGAATCAAGAGAAGCATAAAAAGGTAAACAAGAAAGAGAAATCATAAGGGACTTACTAAGTTGAACTGTTTTGTTTACATTCCTACATTGAAAGATGATGTGTATAATTCAAGAGATCTCAGTATTAGGGTAGCACACACACACAGAGGGCACGGGGTGAGTGCATTATGAAGGGATGGTGTCTAAAAAAATAAAATTAAGGGATTAAGGGATAATAGAGGAATATATTGAGAGAGGGAGAAAGGGAGAGATTGAAGGGGGTTGATTATCTTGCATAAAAGTGGCAAGAAAAAGCAGTTCTGTAGGAAGGGAAGAGCAGGCAGGTAAGGGGGAATGAGTGAATCTTGCTCTCATCGAAATTCACCTGAAGAGGAAATAACATACACTCACAATTGGGTATCTTACCCCACAGGAAAGAAGGAGGAAGGAGATAAAAAGGGGACATGATAGAAGGGAGGGCAGATATGGGGAGGAGGCAATCAAAATAAACACTTTAAAAAGGGATAGGGTCAAGGGAGAAAACTGAATAAAGAGGTATAGGATAGGAAGGAGCAAATATAGTTAGTCTTTCACAACATGAGCATAGTGGAATGGCTTTACATAATAATATGCATGTGGCCTATGTGGAATTGTCTGTCTTCTTGGGGTGGGTGGGGACAAGTAGAGAGAATTTGGAACTCAAAGTTTTAAAAACAGACGTACAAAAAGAAGTTTTTCATGCAAATAGGAGACAAGATATACAGGCAATGGGGCATAAATATCTGTCTTGCCCTAAAAGAAAGTAAGGGAAAAGGGGATGGGGGTAGAGGGATGACAGAAGGGAGGGCTGACTAGGGAATGGGACGACCAGAATATATGCCATCTTGCAGTGGGTGCAGGGCAGAAATGGGGAGGAAGTTTGTAATTCTAACTCTTGTGAAACTCAATGCTGATAATAAAAAATATTAAACAAACACACAAATAAATAAATAAATAAATAAATGGATGAATGACTGAATGAATGAAGGAATAGATAGATATAGATAGATAGATAGATAGATAGATAGATAGATAGATAGATAGATATGTAAAAACAGGAGGATACACACATGGCAAAGGTAAAAGGCTGGAGTAAAATATACTGAGCTTCATCTAAACTGAAAAAAACAGGGGTTGCAATCCTAATCTCAGACACAGCAAAAGTAAAGATTCATATAATTAACAGAGATAAGTAAGGACACTACATTCTGCTAAAATGCACCATAAAAATGAAGCAATATCATTGTTTAACATATACATACCAAGTGTAATGGCATGAAAATTCCTAGAGGAGACGATAAGAGTGTTACAGGAAGAAACGAACAGCAAAAGTACAGTAATGGAAGACCTTAAACTCCCCTTCTCTGAACTTGAAAAACCTAACCTCAAGATAAAAAAGAAAGAAGTTAAGTAGGTGAACAGAATTTTAGAAAAAGCAGGTTTCATAGTCCTCTGGAGAAAACTGAATGGGGATAAAAAGGAATTTACTTTTTTTCTCAGTGGTACATGGCACATACTCAAAACCTGACCATGTTCTAAGGGCATAAAAACCTCACAATCCAGTGCAGAAAGGCAGAAATAGTCAAAGCATCCTTTTTAGATTTTGATACAATAAAAATTATTTGTCATAAAGAACCATGGAAAAATAAGCTAAAAATTAATTGGAAACTAAATAATCTAATTCTAAAGAATGAGTGGGCCAAAGAACAAATCAGAGAAACAATTAAAAACTTCATTCAAGAAAATGGAAATAATGAGAAAATTTAACAAAACTTATGGGGTGCAGCAAAAGCACATCTTAGGGGAAGTTTTATTTCTCTAAATGCTAACATGAACAAAATAGAGACAAAGGAGACTAATTAATTGTACATGCAATTGAAAGAGCTAGAAAAAGAAGAAATTGAAAATCCCCAGTTAAGTACCAAATTAGAAATACTGAAAATCAAATGAGACATTAGTATAATTGAAATCAAGAAAACTCTTGAATTAATGAATAAAACTAAGAGCTCATTTTACAAAAAAAAAAAAACAATAAAATTGATAAACCTTTGGCCGATTTGATTTTAAAAAAAGAAGGAAGAGGGGACGGAGCCAAGATGGCGGCTGGGAAGCAGTGACTGGCGTGAGCTCCCCACCAAGTTCCTCCAAAAACCTATAAAACAATGGCTCTGAACCAATTCTAGAGCTGCAGAACCCACAAAGTGGCAGAGGGAAG
>JAQQSZ010019410.1:0-10370 GCA_028646595.1 Phalanger gymnotis
ATTAGATTATCACTTTAGTATCTGTATAGATGATGCACTGGAAAGGAAAGAAACCTAAAGCAGGGATACCAAGACCTGAACTAGCATAAGTGGAGAGAAAGAGGCAAATATTAGAGATGTTGTGGAGGGTAAAATTAAGACTTAGCAACTGAATACATACCTTAGAACATGAGGGTTGAGTAAAACTGTGAGATTGAGAACAGGAGTGACTGAAAGTGGTAGAAGTTGGGAAGAGTGAATAGAATTGGTGGTGGTAGTAAAGGCAACCATTCCAGTTCATGAAACTTATCCTTTCTTCTCTTTTGCTATTTCCAATAAAGATGCATGAAGGGACATTACTGATGATCAACGTAATACAGTGATGGTTGTGCCCTTGTGAATGGTGCGGTTGGTCTTTGAGGTTCATTGCTGACCTCTCCCCTCTGTTTTGTCTCTGGCTCTTTAAGTAGTCACATCCTGTTACAACAACTGGCTCATTTTTACCTGAGCCAATATAATATCCCCTCAAGTCCATGCTGTTTTACAGAGTTTATATTAAAAGAAGTTAGGAGTAATAAAAATTCCTAACATTTAGGCAGAGGTTTGGATCTGCCCCAATTCAAATTTATGTTCATCTCTAGCTAACCTCTGGCATCTGTAGAGTGGAGGCAAACATTCAGACTACTGGGAAATGTCTAGGTAAAGGAACATATCAAGCATGTTATAGTATTTGTTATTGGACAGGAACAGGAAGGGAAGTTAGTGGAAGAGCAAAGCTTTTCTTGGAATGTCTGTCAGTTTGAAGAAAACATCATTGGGGCTCTGAGATGTCAAAAGGGGATGACATTGGTCCCAAACTCTCTCTTCTTTGGAATAACTCAATCCACCTTTTGCTTTCTCCTTTTTCTTAGGGTTGTTCCTAGGAATAGGAAGGCCGACTATTGTGGCTGCTGTTCAACTGTTGAGATCGCTACCACTTCCTCTCTTTCTGTTTCTTAAATATTGTGTATATTCTTTAGGAACTCTGTGGTCTGAGTCAATTCCACTTCAAAGACAGGGGTTTAAAGGTTCAAAAGTCTGGCTCAAAGATCAAGACAGTCCCAAGTGGCTCCTAAGGGCAGAGATGAAAATGCTTGTTCTGGGTAATTTTTAGAAGAAGAAATTAAAGATACCTGTGGTCATATGAAAAAATGTTCTAAATCACTACTGATTAGAGAAATGCAAATCCAAACCACTCTTAGGTATCACATCTCTCCTGTCAGATTGGCTAACATGACAAAACAGGAAAATGATAAATGCTGGAGAGGATGTGGGAAAATTGGAACATTGTTACATTGTTGGTGGAGTTGTGAACTGATCCAGCCATTCTGGAGAGCAATTTGGAACTATGCCCAAAGGGCTATAGAAATGTGCATACCCTTTGACCAGCAATACCATTTCTAGGGCTGTATCCCAAAGAGATCACACAAGTGGGAAAAGGACCCATATGTACAAAAATATTTATAGCAGCTCTTTTTGTGGTGGCAAAGAATTGGAAATCAAGGGGATGCCCATCAATTGGGGAATGGCTGAACAAGTTGTGGTATATGAAGGTAATGGAATACTATTGTGCTATAATAAATGAGGAGCAGACAGAATTCATCATAACCTGGAAAGACGTATATGAACTGATGCTGAGTGAGGGGAGCAGAACCAGGAGGTCATTATACATAATTACAGACACATAGTATCTGTAAGGACTAACTTTGATAGACCTGGCTCTTCTCCTCAATGCAAGGTTCAAAGACAGCTCCAAAAGAATCATGATGGAAAAGCTATGCACATCCAAAGAAAGAATTATGATATCTGGATGCAGATTGAGGCAAACTATTGCTCCTTTTTTCCTTCTTTTTTGGTTTCATTTCTTCTTTCTCATGTTTCATTCCATTGGTTATAATTCTTCTTTACAATTTGACCATTATGTAAATAAGTTCGAAGTGAAGGTATATGTAGAATTACATATCAGATTACATGCTGTCTTGGGGGGAGGAGAGGGAGGGAGAGAAAATTTGGAACTCAAAAATTTGTGGAACTGAGTGTTGTGAACTAAAAATAAAAAATAAATTAAGAAAGAAAATGCTTGTTCCTCTGAACCACAAATCTCAAGACATCATTCATTTCTCAAACTTTTTATATATAGTTGTTCCAGGCTCCCATTCTGTGTATCAGCACACTAACTATAGCAGGGATGACTCAGTAAGAGTTTATAGATCATGAACCGTTTGGTAGGAGCATGATGCCATCCATGTCTGATATGGCTTTCTGTTCATGCCTCTGATCCTGCTACGTGGCTCCATAGAGGGATTAGCAAGTAAGAATTGTGCCACACTTTAGGCACCAGAGCTTAAAGATAAGGGTTGAGACCATGTGATCCTAGCCTGGCCTTCTCAGAGTCCTTCAGAAGTCAGGCTTGATGGGCCAGCCTTTTTTAATCAATATGTATCTGGTACATTAATGGTCCCAATGGCAAATATCTATGGTGATACTAATTGTACATAAATATTATAAGCAGTTTGGGATGGAGAGAGAAGAAATAGAGTTGGAAATTTTAAGTCCAAATATACCTTCTTCTTTTTCACAACAGACACAAATCAAGGTCTGGATTACAAGAGAGATAATCATCTAAGGAGGACTAGATAGCCTCCCAGTTTCTGGGTTGAAATGAGAACTCTATGTATAAAAACGTCTGCTTGGAAAATAGAAAGCAATACACATTGAAGCAACCACATGAAATTCATGCACCTACAATTCAAACCTGTTTCAAAATAATACCTAGTATTTATACAGGGAAGGGAAAGGGAACAAGCATTTATATAGTGCCTACTATATACAAGGCATTGTGTTAAATGCTTTTTACAAATATATCACTTGATCCTCATAACAACTCTACAAGATAGATGCTTTTTATAATCCCCATTTTACAATTGGGTAAACTGAGACAAACAGCGGTTAAATGACTTGCCCAAGTGAGGCCAAATTCTAAGCCAGATCATTTTGATTCCAGGACTAGCACTCTATCCCCTGCTTTACCAGTTACCTCAGCTTTAAGGTCTGCTAAACACGGAACTTACTTAGCACAGGATCTGGCACACAGTAGGGCTTAATCAATGCTTATTTTTGACATGCTGTCTCACTTAACCTTCACAACAGTTCTGTAATATTGGAACTCTTAATATCCCCATTTTACAGATGAAGAAACTGAGACTGAGAAACATATTAAGTAACTTGCCCAGGATCACACAGCTAAATTGGTGCCTGAGGCAAAATTTGAACTTGTTCTCCTAACTCCAAGTTCAGTTTTCTATTCATTTATCCATTATCCAGCTATACGTAGCTGCCCAAAATAGTTAACTAGCAAAATTCAATCATTTTGATCCTACAAAACATAGAATTCCAACTAGCAAGTGTCGAGGAGGAAAACAAGACCAGGAAACAAGGAAAACAAAACCAATATGGACAATATTCCCTATTAACTAAGCAGTCCATGCCCTCATCTTCCCTCTTTAGTCAACCCAAGTTGCAGTGGGGCATTTGGCAGCCTAAGTGAAGTAGCTGATGGTGTACATTTGGTTAGATGTTCAAAGGGAGGAAAGATAAGAGCCAGAAAGGGATGTTTTCCATTAGGCCTTCAAGGGAAGGGACAGATGGTTTATTCCATTGGTTGTAATCTTCTTTACAACTTGACTATTGTGAAAATAAGTTTAATGTGAAGGTATATGTAGAACCTATATCAAATTACATGTCATCTTGGGGGAGAAGGGAGGAGGGGAGGGAAAAAGAGAAAATTTGGAACTCAAAAATTTGTAGAACTAAGTGTTATAAATTAAAATAAAAAATAAAATTTAAAAAGGGAGAAAGGACAGAAGCTTTCCCCTTCCAATCCTCACTGGCTGCAGAAAGAATACGTGAAAGGAAGGTCATTGTCTAAATCTAATTCACTGTTTCCCAATGGGACCTCATTAAAAAGTAATCTCCAGGTAGCCTGCACTTTCCCAGAAGATGAATTCCCCTCCCCACCCCACACCACTTTCTAAAAATTCAGTATATATATGTTAACCAGAAGTCTCCAAGTTTCTTGGAATTTCTATTAAGAATTCCAGTTGCTACTCCAGGAATGTTTTTTCAATCCTAATTTGTGGTAACACTTCCAAGCTATCATTAAATTTGCTCAGTTTTCATCCTGGCTGCAAGAGAAATGGTCATTTAGTGTCTTTAGCTTCCTTTATCACCAAGACTATAATGGAAAATGGATACCTTTGGTTCATGAGCAGCTATTCTCTCTCTCTCTCTCTCTCTCTCTCTCTCTCTCTCTCTCTCTCTCTCTCTTTCTCTCTCTCTCTCTCTTTCGATCAACTACTACTTCTGTGTCCCCTGACAGAATTATTAGTGAATCTTTGACCATGCACTAACCTACAGGTCCACTATTGCACCCTATAATTATCAATGACTGTTCTGCTTGTTAACTTGTATGGTTCTAAATTTATCACTCAGAAGAAGTTATTGTCACAAAAACACCATCCCCACTGCTGTGTCAGGCTGGCAATTTCCTGCCCCATTGTTTGGTTCTCTACGGATCATTTCCATGTCAAGGAGTTTTTGAATCTGATCATTATCTAGCGCTATTCATTTGCACTACTCTCCTTAATTAATGAAAATGTCACCGGATTTAGAGAAAATGTACACCATCATCACCAACACTGATTGAATGAATGTCTACTGCATGCAAAGTGTTGTGTTAGGCACTGCAGATGTAGAATCTGTAAGGCACAATCACTACCCCTAAGGAGTTTGCAATCTATCTGGAGAGATGGGGCATTTACAATAGAGGATACTTAATATTTGTACTTTTCTAGAAATGATTAATTTTTTCAAATTGCTACAAAGGGTCTCAAAGAAATGCTATATTAAAAGGGTCATATCCCAGAAGGAAACCAGATTTATTTCTTTTTAATTTTTCTTACCTAATTACGGAAGACCTGAGGAGGAAATAAAAGGTGCTTTTCATCATGTTGTTTTTTTTAAAGGTTAATGTTTTTCAAATACTGTGATCATTTCCTGGCTTGGACAAAGATTACCTGCATGACCTTATCATTGCCATGTAAATGATTCCTAGATTAACATATTCAGTCCTAATCTGGACTTCCAGTCTGGCATCCCCAATGGCCCTTTTGGCATCTCAAACAGATTATCCCATAGGCAAACTCAACATGTCCAAAAGAGAACTCGGATTTCCCCCCAAATAAATCCCTCCCTTATTCAATTTCTCTATTACTGTTAAGGGAACTACCGTCCCAGTTACCCAGGCTTGCACCCTTGGTGTCATCTCAAACTCCTCTCTCTCATTCACTTCCATATCCAATTTGTTGCCAAGTCTTGTCATTTCTGCCTTCACAACATCTCTTGTATTCATTCCTTTCTCTCCACTCACAATCACTATCTTGGTGCAAGCTGTCATTAATCCTTACTCTTGGTTATACTGTCATAGCCTTCTGATTGGTTTCCCTGCCTCAAATTTTCCCCTGACTTCTACTCATCCTCCATGTAGTTGTCAAATGAGTTTTCTAAAGCATAGGAGTAACTATGCCCTTCCCCTTTTCCTACCCCTTCCCTGACTCAGTAGACCCCAATGGCTCCTAATTGACTCCATGATGAAATATAACATGCTATCTATGACATCGAAAGCCCTTCACAACCTTGCACCTTCCTATCTTTTGACTCTTCTTACACTTCACTCTCCTCCACGTACGTTACAAATCTTCTGAGTGCTCCTAAAATATGATGCCCCTCCCCCAGTTCTGTGCCTTGTCACTATCTTTACACCCAGAATGTTCTTTCTCTTCCCCTTCACCTCCTGGCTTCCCCGGCTTCATTTAAGACTCAGTTCAAATTCTACCTTCTGCAGGAAGCATTTTCCAGTCTCCCCGTCTTCTAATGCCTTTCCTCTGAGATTACATTTCATCTGCTCTGTATTTTTATTATAGGTACATAGTTATTTGCATGCTGTCTTCCCCATGAGAAGGTGAATTCCTTCTGAGCAGGGAACATGTCTTTGCCTTTCTTTGTTTCCTCCACATTTAGCCCAGTACCTGTATGTAACAGCAATTTAGATTTGCAGATCTTTCCTACCCATTAATAGGCCATGTGACCTGCATACATCACAGGAAGCCTAAGTCACATGTGGTGGGAGGAGCTTCCTGACAGGAAAAGGAAGTTATGTCACAGGAAATGCAGAAAGAGAGAGAGACAGAGAGACAGAGACAGAGAGACAGAGACAGAAAGAGAGAGAGAGAGAGAAGTTATGGCTGCTAATGGCTGTCGTGATAACTAGAGTTGAATAGATTGTGACTTAGCTGTACTGTGAGTTTGTTTTTGGGAAGACCCCAGCAAAAGGTCAGAGAGGTTTTGGGATGTCGAGGCTCCATGTTGTGATATTGTGTGTGGAATGTTTGACTGCTCTGATAGACTGGATAAATGGCATGTGGGATCTGGTTCTCTGGTGTTTGAATCAATGGTTTACTTCTACCTTCTAGGTGGAGAGTCTTGTATACTTTGTGCTACAGAACTGTCATCTACATTGTTATTATTGCCTGACTGATACACTGTAACATAGCAAACACTTACTAAATGAATGTTGACTGACTGATTGACCTCTATGTATACCATTCAAATACCTCTGATGTAAAGTTTTGCTCATTTTAAACTCGTGATAAATTTTTATCATAAACATTAATTAATTACTGATAACATCTCTATAAGTTGTTTTAAATTTCCAGTCTTTTGACACCTTATTCCCCAACATGCACTTTTTAGTCCAATGATACTGGCCTCCTGGCTGTCCCATCTCTTGGCTCTGGGCATTTTCTTTCATTGTCTCCCATTTCTAGGATGCTCCCCTTACTCAACTCTGCCTGCTGATTTCTCTGATTTTCTTTAAGTGCTAACTAAAAAGACATTTTTTAGAGGAAGGCTTTCCCAACCCTTCTTAATTCCAGTGCCTTCCCTCTGTTAATTATTTCCTATTCATCCAGTATATAGTTTGCTAAATATATATATGTATATATATACACATACACACATATAAATATATGTATACACATGTATATATATATATGTATGTGTATATACGTGTATGTGTGTGTATATACATACATATATATGTGTATATATACATATACACACATATATATATATATATGTATTTGTTTGCATGTTGTCTTCCTCACTTATAAGCTTCTTGAGGGTGGAGACTGTCTTTTGCGTCTTTTTGTATCCCCAATGCTTAACATAGTGCCTGGCATATAGTAAGTACTTAATAAATGTTTCTTGATAGATAGATTGTTATTGGTTAACATTTATCAAAAGCTCTTATCAAATGTTCTGAATCCTGTCTATTATTAAAACAAAGGATCAACTCTTACCTTTGAATATGTTGACAACTTAAAGTAAACAGCATATAATATAAACACAGTACATAGACACTGAAGAAGAAATATTTTTGCCTTCAGTCATTTTTTCCATCCTACACTCTATCCATTTTATAGTAGTAGTGAGGCAACTAAAAGATAATTTTATGCAAAAGGAGATCAGAAATGCAATAGCACTTCCACCTCAGAGCAATGTTCCAATCTTCTGAATCACATTTTTTTCATAGAAGGGCCATGGGTTTTTTTCTTTAGTGTTTTGGTAGTCAATTATATGTAATACTTGTCATACATGTGACCCGTGTTGGAATCTTCCTCTCTTCTTCCCCAACATTCATTTTTTCTCCCTTTGCCCATGCTGACTTAGGAAAATGGCCTACTTTCCAACTCTAAGAAACAGTAAGATATAACCTCTACTTGGGCTGTTAATTAGGACAAATTAGATCGATAAAGATAGATAAGGCCTCTATTGAGCACTTACTATGTGCCAGGACACTGGAGAAAACAAATAAAAGGAATAAGAAAGAGTTCTTGCCCTCAAGGAGCTAACATTTTAGAGGTAGAAGACAGCACGTGGGGGTGGAGAGGCTAAAATATTCACACAGGGCTGGAAGGGAAGGTGGGGAGGTGGTGTAGCCTGGAGTATCATGGGCTGGTTCTGGTTTGAAAAGAGCTGGCATATTTAATTGGAAGAATAAACCTGAAAGGAAACATTGCCAGCTTAAGAAAGCCTTCTAGGACAGAGGTAGAGAGGTGGTCTGGGGCATCAATTTTATATAATTTGAATAATCTCACCCAAATAACTGGAGGTAGTGCTTCAGTGAAAAGAGCCCCAGAAGACCCATTCAAATCCTGCCTCTCTTACTTACCAATTGTGTGATGTTAGGCAAATGACCTAACTGCTCTGAGTGTCTCAGTTTCTTCCTTTATAAAACAAAGGATTTTTCACCTGATGGTCTTTAAAGTTTCCTCTAGCTCTAAATGTATAATGCTATGCTCTTTAATGCTTAAGGACTATAAAATAGGCCACCCTTGGGGTTTTACATAATGGGTAGTGTCTTATCAGTGAAACCAGAGGGGGAAAGTACTTTGGAGTTGGGTGTATGATCATTTATCTACCTGATCCTTGGCACCTTTATTAAACAGGATTAGAAGAAACGAGAATTATAAGGAATATCTCAAAGAACAGTTTCAAGGATAGAGGGTATGCAACTCAGAATCACAGAATATCACAGCTGGAAGGGAACTCAGAAGACATCTAGTTCAACTTACACCTGACCAAAAATGCACCCTATAAAATGTGCCCCACCATCAGTCAGCCATCACTTTTGAACAACTTTATGTTGGGGATGGTTATCCTTCCAAGGAGCTTAAATCTGCCTCTTAGCCATTTCCACCAATTTCCCTCAGTTCTTGCTTCTGAGGCCAACCCAAATATGCCTAATACCTCTTCCATTTGACAGATCGTTGGATACTTAAAGACAATTATTTTTCTTTTCCCAGGCAAAGCATTTTCATTCTTTTCAACCAGTCCTTGAATTCCCTAATTTTAGTACCCTCTTTCTGGATGAATTGTAGTAAGAGTAAGTCCCTTGTCTGGTGCTCTGTTGCTAAAGCCATGAATCTAGCTCAGAGAGATCTGTGACCCCAGACAGATGGCAGTGGGTTACGTAATGGCCATGATAGCATCTTAGGAATGGATATCTGCAAAAGGCTTCCATGAGTGGGCAGTCTTGCAAATACGTCTCAAGTGTATATACCTTAGTGAGTCCAGGGATTTGCTGATGCCAGTTCAAACTAGCTCTCAAGACCCTGTTGTCAAATATTCAGTATGAGCAAGATGGTGGCTGGAAAGCAGGGACTAGCATGAGCTCCCCACAAAGTCCCTCCAAAAACCTATAAAAAATGGCTCTGAACCAATTCTAGAACTGCAGAACCCAGAAAATAGCATAAGGAAGCAGGGCTCTAGCCCAGGATAGCCTGGATGGTCTCTGGCTAGGGTCTATCCCACACAGAGCTGGGAGTGGAGGGGAGCAGAGCTGAGCAGAGCAGAGCCCAGCGTGGGCCGCGTGGACCTACCAGACTGGGAGCTGGGTGGAGAGTGCCCTAGTGTCCTGAATCAGTGAGCTGCGGCAGTTACCAGACTTCTCAACCCACAAACACCAAGGACAACAGAGTAGGTTAGTGGGAAAAGCTGCTGGGGACTGGGATAGAGTTTGTGGTTTGGCCACCCCCCTGGGGCCAGTTGAGGTGGGGCAGCTACAGAACTATAGGTACAGTTGTTTCTGGCCCCAGGCCCACCTGGTGGAAGGAATTAAGTGGCTAATCAGAGCAGGAGCGAAGAGCCTGCTGAAGATCTAAGTCCAGTCCAGGGTTGGGGGTTCTTGGGGAATGAAGAGTGCTGGTGTGGCAGAGCTGGCGCATCCTCCCAGGCTTGGAACATAGAACTCTTTAGTCTATAAGCAGTCGTACCCCACTGAAAAGCTCAAGGGTCAAGTGAGTTGGCTGGGAACATGGCCAGGCAGGGAGAATGCACCCAGATTCAATCTCAGACTCTGGAATCCTTCTTTGGACAAAGAAGACCAAAACATACAGCCAGAAGAAGTCAACAAAATCAAAGAGCCTACAACAAAAGCCTCCAAGAAAAACATGAACTGGTCTCAGGCCATGGAAGAGCTCAAAAAGGAAGTCAGAGAAGTAGAGGAAAAATTGGGAAGAGAAATGAGAAGGATTCGAGAAAACCATGAAAAACAAGTCAATGACTTGCTAAAGGAGACCCAAAAATATACTGAAGAAAACAGCACCTTAAAAAATAGACTAACTCAAATGGCAAAAGAGCTCCAAAAATCCAATGAGGAGAAGAATGCCTTGAAAGGCAGAATTAGCCAAATGGAAAAGGAGGTCCAAAAGACCACTGAAGAAAATAGTACC
>JAQQSZ010019411.1:0-10369 GCA_028646595.1 Phalanger gymnotis
TTGTCCCCAAGTTCCAGAGTTTCCAGGTGAAGGAGAAAATACTACAAGCAGCCAGAAAGGCACAATTTGAGTGTTGTGGCAACGCAATCAGAATAACCCAAGATCTAGCAGCTTCTACACTAAGAGACCAAGGGCTTGGAATACGATATTCCGGAGGTCAATAGAGCTAGGATTAAAACCAAGAATCACCTACCCAGCAAAACTGAGTATCATGCTCCAAGGCAAAATATGGATTTTCAATAGAATAGAGGACTTTCAAGCTTTCTCAGTGAAAAGACCAGAGCTGAATAGAAAATTTGACTTTCAAACACAAGAATCAAGAGAAGCGTGAAAAGGTAATCAAGAAAAAGAACAAGAAAAAGAAATTTCGAGGGACTTACTAAAGTTGAACTGTTTTGTTTACATTTCTACATGGAAAGATGATGTGTATGATTCATGAGACCTCAATATTTGGGTAGCTTAAGGGAATATGCATGTGCGTATATGTATATGTATGTGTGTATGTGTATGTGTATGTATATATGTTTATATATGTGTATGTGTATATGTATATATATACATATGCATGTATATATATATACACATATATATATACATATACATACATACATATATACACACACACAGAGTGGGCATAAGATGAGCTGAAGATGAATAAGGGATGAGAGAGGAATATATTGAGAGAGAGAGATAGGAAGAGATAGAATGGGGTACATTATCTTGCATAAAAGTGGCAAGAAAAAGCAGTTCTGTAGGAAGAGAAGAGAAGGCAAGTGAGGGGGAATGAGTGAATCTTGCCCTCATCAGATTTGACCTGAAGAGGGATTTCCATACATACTCAGTTGTGTATCTTACCCCACAGGAAAGAAGGAGGAAGAAGATAAAAAAGGGGGGATGATGGAAGGGAGGGCAGATGGGGATGAAGATAATCAAAAACAAACACTTTCGAAAAGAGACGGGGTCAAGGGAGAAAATTCAACAAAGGAGGATAGGTTAGGAAGAAGCAAAATATAGTTAGTCTTTCACAACATGAGTATTGTGGAAGGGTTATACATAATGATACACATGTGGCCCATGTTGAATTGCTTGACTTCTTAGGGAGGGTGGATGGGAAGGGAAGAGGGGAGAGAATTTGGAACTCAAGGTTTTAAAAAAATAGATGTTCAAAAGTAAAAAATAAAAATAAAAAGTTCCACCATTAAAACAAAAAATGAATGAATAAGTGCACCATAAAAGGAGATTATATGCCTTTTACAATTATGGCTGGGGGCGGGGGAATTCTTGACCAAGTGTTAGCAAAAACAAGAAAATATGAAACAGATAATTCTGGCTACAAAATGTCCTTCAATAAACAAAATAAACAATGTAGGAGATCAATATCACTTGTAAAAGTCTGATATTTGGGGCAGCTAGGTGGCCCAGTGAGTAGAGCACAGGCCCTGGAGTTGGGAGAACCTGAGTTCAAATCCAGCCTCAGACACTTGACATATGTACTAGCTGTGTGACCTTGAGCAAGTGACTTAACCCCAATTGCCCTACCCCCCAAAAAAACCCCTCAAAGGTCTTATATTCAAATGTATATATATATATATATACGTATATATATTATACATAATATATATGTATGAAATATCAAGAACCATTTCCCATAGGTAAGTCGTGAAAGAATATGAATAATCAGTTTTCAAAAGAAAAACTACATATTAAAAATAAAAACATGAAAATATCTGTCAAATAGCTAATATAAAGGTGAATTCAAATTAAAATATCTCTGAGGTTTTCTTCACACCATTAGAAAACTTATCACAAGCTGGAATTTGTCAATATTGGAGGTCCTTTAAGAAAACAAGCACACTGATGTACTGTTTATGTAGCTGTTAAAAGGTTCAAACATTTTGGATTTCAATTTGTAATTATTCAAGAATATATTCCTAAAGACTCAGGTTCATATTTAAAAAAAAGAAACTCACCTGTACTACTTCTTATTGGAAGGTCCTTGCTCCTCATTCCCACTTGGGTTATACTGACAGATTTTCATTCCATTTTTCTTTCTCCAGAGTATAGGCAATGCTGTTCTTTTTCCTACATGGACTCTAGCAGAATTTCATAATGAGGCTGGATATGAACATCCTCCTTTCTATCTGCTTTTCTAGTTCTCTTTGTGACCTTTTGTAACTATCTGAAATTGCCTTGGAGCTCCAAATCTTAAAGTAATAAAAATACACTAAAACATTGAGGAGGTGGGGAAATTCTAGTACTTTCTATTGGTATTCTCTTATGTATGTAAAGCTCATGTTTTCTTAAAAAAAAATAACACTTGTGCTACCTAACTCTCAGGATTGAAGCAAGAAATCAATTTGTAAATAGTAAAATATTACATAAATAGAATGGTTTTATACTTCTAAGCATTTAATCATTTACATTGCTTTCTTCTGGTTTTTTATTCAATTTATTTCATCTCCACTAATTTGTAGATCACAAAGCTGGAGTTTAAGAAAGATCTAAATGATACCAAGTTTAAAAAAAATTATGTTGCAATACTTAATATTGTCTTGTTGTTTATAAATCATGATGTCTAGAAATGAAAAAAGGGAAAAAGCCACCCCCTTGCATTGGCCTACATATAGTAAATTTTCATGAAACATTAATGTCAAAGATGATTAAAATGAACATTCTTTTTTTCAGCCAACAGGAGATAGAGACCATTTTTTTCAGTCTTGTGTCTGTGTAGATTGATTTTCCTCCTTGATATTCTCTACTTGTTATTATTTAATTTCACTCTAGTAGCTCTAAATATTTCTTTGGAATGGCAAAACAAAATTAAAAATTCTCTTTTTTCCTCCAAGGTGTTAGGATCTCTGTGGTATCATAGAAGTCAACTCATTACAAACTTACAGAATTGCACAGCTGGCAAGGGATTTTCCAATATTACCCAGGTGAACCATGCCTGAATAGGAATCCTCACTACAATGTGTCCTCTAAGCAGACATCCAGCCATTGCTTGAATATCTATAATATAGGAGAGTCTATTAATTCCTGAGTCATCCTGTTACATCTTCAAATAGTTCTAATGGTTAGGAATTATTTTTTTCCTTATTTCAAGTCTATGTTTTCCTCTTTTCAACTGCTACCCCATTACTTTTAGTTCAGGACTCATAGAACAGAGAACAAATAAACCCCCCTTCTAGAAGAAGGCTCTTTGACACTTAGAGATAGGTATCATATCCTTTCTAAATGTTTACTTCTTCAGGCTCAACACCCTCAGTTCCTTCAAGGGAGACTCATCTGAGCCTCATCTCAAGACCTTTCACCATCTTAATTGCCATCCTCTAGCCATTCTCCAAATTATCAGTGGTATTCCTCAAAATTAGTATCCAGAATTGCACACAAACCTCCAGATATGGACTGATCAGGGTGCAGAACACTGGGACTGTCATATCTCTCTTAGTTTAGTTTCAAATAGCATTTTTATCTTGGCTAACAATACACAGAACTGATTCTTATTGAGTTTGCAATCTTGCTTTTCTTATCTCCAGTATTTAGCACAGTGCCTGGTATATAGTTAGCACTTAGTAAATGCTTATTGCCTTAGTTGACTTAGAAAGTACAGATTTCTGTTAGATATTTTCAAATACATGGGTTAGATTTTACATTTGTTCCTGTATTTTAAGCCATAGACTAGATATCCAAATCTTATTTGCAGATACCATCTTATTAAGCCCCTCATTTTATAGAAAAGCGAGCTTAGGCCCAGAAAGCTTCAGTGACTAGCCCAAGGATAGATGGGTAGTTAAGCAACAAAGTCAAGGCCTGAATCCAAGTTCTCTTAGTCTTAATACATTATATGATCCTGTTTATTTGATGGTGTGTACCTAATCACTATCAAATAAAAGTAATGAATTTGGAGTCAGTGCCCCTTGATATAAATTCTTGCCCTGCCTCTTACTACCTTTGTAACCTTCGGCAAGTCACTGAACATCACTTGGACTTGGTTTCCTCATTTTTCACATAGGAGATTGCACTAGATAATCTCAGAAGTCACTTTTAGTTCTAAATATATGATCACAAGATCTTTTGAAAGATGCTTGTTTAATTTAAGAAATAAATGCCCTAAGAATTAGAGTTATTCAAAAGTGGAATGAACTAAATTGGGAAAGAATAGGGTCAAACAGAAGAGACCATACATTCTCTGTTATTGTAGTCTTCAAGTTTTGATGCCTGCTGCTTACCCTCAACCTGCTTTAGCCTGTTTGTCAAGAGAGTTTTACTGGGGTCTGCATGCTACAACTACTTGGGGCCACAGGAGAGAGTTGGTTGAAAGATGAGCACCAAAGGTGGATGAGCAGCCCTGAAAAAGGCTTGGCAAGCCCTCACACCAGAGGTGCTAGTCCTTCTTGAACACCCCCAATGGAATGGGTGGATGAGAACAACTTTTTCCAATGGCCACAAAAGCAGCTGTAGCCTAGAACTTGGTCAGATATCAAAGATGTCAAGATCATCCACTCTATCCCACATCATTGAAAGTTATCCTGACTTTTGTCTTGCCTTTGGATTTTGATGACAATGGAAGAGAGAGTGAGGCCAAGACTGTACAACTCTGCCCCACTTAAATCCAATTTATTCACCAGTTAAGACATCATTCTTGATGTCCTTGGTCCTCTTTGAAAATGAAGGACAGACAGCAACATCGTCTTCAAATGGAAGGAATTTCATTTGGGTTGCAATTGAAATTGATAGCCAATATGGTCTCTTCCAACTGATTTTTCTTTTTAGTTTTAAGGTGTTCTCCCCTATAAAAATATTTGGCATTTTTCGCTTCC
The DNA here is from genome assembly GCA_028646595.1 of Phalanger gymnotis. Taxonomy (NCBI): domain Eukaryota; kingdom Metazoa; phylum Chordata; class Mammalia; order Diprotodontia; family Phalangeridae; genus Phalanger; species Phalanger gymnotis. The sequence goes on from JAQQSZ010019411.1 coordinate 4,821, forward strand.
AGATTTAATGCAATACAAGCATATTGGCCTATTGACATGCTTATTGTGTAGGGTCTACACCTAGTTACAGGGGGAAATGCCTTTGTTTTCCTGATACAGTTGCTTTCTCAGATATTGCTATTATTTTTACTAATAACCTCTGACTTCTCAATTGTTTGTGATTTTTATCCCTGTTATTCTAAGATAAATGGATGGATTATTAATGTCTAAAGTCACTCCTGCCTGTTAGGTAATATTTACTGATTTTCGGTCATTTAATCACTTTCGTGAGTTATCATACCATTACTACATGATGGCTCCTCCTGACTAATCCATTATTACATTAATGTACAAGTCAGCAGAGCCTCTCAACTTGGACAGCTAGACTTAGTAACTAATTTGAGACTGATTTTCACCTAAAGAAACCTAAGTGTAACATACTTTGATTAAAAATGAAAAAAAAACAAATCATTTCTATTTTGACTCAATTTTGTTAAGAGGAATTAGGATGTAATGTAGATTGAGAGCTAGGCTCAAAGGCAGGAAGAAGTAGGTTTAAATACTTACTGCCATATGGCTATATGACCTCTGGGAAGTCACTCTACTTTTCAGAGCTTTAGGTACATTTCTAAAAATATAAGTTGCAGAGAAAGTGTCAATCTGCATTGGAAAAGGTAGTTTCCTCACCTTAGAGTTCTCTATACCAGTGAAAGGTCCCCTCTACCTTGTTTCAATACTGCTTAAACACATACACACAAGAAAGATGTATGTGATGATAACATATTATTTATATGGCATTTTCTTTGCAGAATACTTTATATGCAATCTCATTGGATCTTCCTGACAACCACTCTGTGAGGAGGGTGCTCTTATCCCCCTTTCATAGATGAAGAAACTGAGGCAGAGAAATCTGGGTTACAGAGCTAGAAAATGTCAGGTCCTCCTAACATCAACCGCGCGATGCTAATCCACCAAGCCTCCTAGTCCCCTAGTCTCCCGTGTGTTAAAGGAAGCATGCCACAAGGGACTAAACAGAGTGGAAGTCACAAGATCCAGGCTCTATTTCTTGTTCTTGTTCTAACTTACTGCATGATATATGGCAAATCACTGAAACAGAGCAGAAAGGACCTTTGGCATATAGGCAGCTAGGTGGTGCAGTGAATAGAGTATTGGGCCTGGAATCAGGAAGACTGAGTTTATATCTGGCCTTTGACACTGACTAGTTATGTGACCCTGGGCAAGTCACTTAACCTTGTCTACCTCAGTTTCCTCATTGGTAAAATGAGCTGGAGAAGGAAATGGCAAACCACTCCAGTATCTTTGGCAAGAATACCCCAAATGGGGTCATGAAGAGTTGGATGTGACTGAAATGACTGGACAACTACATTATGTTTCTAGACCAGAGTCACATGAGCAGCTAGTGTCGGTCACTTCTCTCTAAGCCTCAGTTTCTTTGTTTGTAAACAGTCAGAATGGTTCTAGTTGATCTCTAAGGTCTCTTGCTGTTCTAAAATGCTTTATGATTGTTATTTCACTAATCAGAGTCTTGTATTGTTCAGTGAGATCTCCAGAGGTCTATTTATCATCTAGTTCATAAACACAGATGTCTAATTCAATTATGGTACTGCACACATTTTAGTAGTTGTAATGCTGGGGTTAGTGATTGAAGTGGGAGGAGAAGCCTGGGGAGGAAGAAACATCCCACAGGGATCTAATACCATTGTATATTTAATTGAGTGGTTTCATTAAGCCCTCAGTCTTCAGCATCCTGGCACCAAACATAGCCATGTAAAATCACAGACATTGCAATGCTATCAGCTGATTTTTCTCCCTTTTTATTTCCTAAATCCACTTGCCCTGTGGAATATCCTTACCCTTTAGCTGAGCTCTTGACCTAGTGGCAAGCATGCAGCCTTTCTTGAATTCTGTTTTTTCTTTGGGTACATTACATCTAAGAAATGCTAGACTGTTTTGTCTAGGAGATGAACTTAGGAGTCATGTTTATAAACAAAAAAACCCTCTATGACAAAACTATGTTAAATTGATTCTTTATGTGTTAGCTGTGTGATTATCTAATAGGAAATTAGAGGATCGTGAGGACTATATGTTTTTCACCATCTTTTCAGGGGCTGAAATAGGAACTTTTGAGTAAGAAGAACCAGATTTGAGTTCAAGATGGGACAACTTTTGGCTATGTGACCTTGAACCAGTTTCTCAAGTTCTTAGAGCCTAGGTTTTCTTATAAGATGATAATACTTGCCCTGCTTACCTTACAGGTTGTTTTGAGTATCAAATGTGATAGCACGCCTTTGTAATAGCACACTTTGTAAATCTTAAAGTGCCACATGATTTTTGGCTATCATTCACCTTTCAATAGACACTGAGAATATTTGTCTATTATAATTTTGTATTTTAGCAATCATTAGCAGAGAAGGAGATTGGTTAGCTCTCAGTGATATCTCTCCCATTTAGTTAACTGTCAACCACAAATATTGATAATTATTAATTTTGCAAGGGCAGCAGGCTTTCAGGTAGACCAGATGCTTGGTGTTCTGTCTCATTCATCATCAACAATACTGCCAGGTAAATTTGGAATCTAAAATAGTTGGTAGAAATATGTGAAGAAGAATGAAGACAGATTGATTCCCAGATAGAGTACCAGATTGAAAGAGTATTCAGTGCTGGTAGTTACTATGTTTAGAAAATAAACAAGAAAAAAAAAATCAACCTACAACAGTGCAGCAATAATAACATTTTGTCAGTTAATCACTTTTGATGTGACTAAATTCTGGGTGGAAAAATAATTTTAGAGAATTGCATTTTGTCTTCAACTGAGCTTTAAGAAGTTACCAGAAAATCTATAATTTTTGAATGTCAATCTGTAGAATGATCTAAATATTAATAGTCAATCCCTGTATCAGGAACCAGGTTATTTTTGACAATTTGAAATTTATGGGGTATAAAATTCTAAATATATAGACAGGCATTCATTAAAACATACATTAGGAGTGGAATAGTGTGTAGTAGAGGATTCATGGGTATGGGGTCAGAAAAGACTTGAATTTGAATCCTAGCTCCATCAGTTACTTGTGGTGTGAGATCAAACAAATTACTTTCAAAGCCCTGTTTTCCTCATCTGTGAAGTGGCTACAATATATTGGCACTAGCTTTATCATAGGATCATTGCAAGGAAAATGGTCTGTAAATCTAAGTGTAGGAATTAGTCTAATTTGATACTTTAGAAGATATGAGACTCTACTGGTGTTGTGTGCTCCCTTCAGTGACCCAGATGATCACTTCTCCATGCCTTAGATTAAAAGGCTTTAAAAGCTTCGAAGAAAGTTTCTGTAGCCAGAAAGTTTACCCACCGGCAGCCTGCGTTTGAATGTAATTGAAATGGCACTGAATTTGGAAATAGGAGGCCATGGGTGTGACTAGGAACAAATCATTTAGACTCACAGACCTTCAGTTTCTCATCAGTAAAATAATGATAATATTTTTATTATCCAACTAACAGGTGAATAAAAGTACTTTATAAAACTTAAAATATAGTATTAACCAGAGTGATGAAGTAGATGAGAAGGATTTGTTTGAGCTTCCTTAAACTTAGTGGGGTTACTTCTCAGATGAGACTCTATTATCATTTCTATACCTGAAGTCTTTTAAGCTTGGTAGATATGTGGTACCATGGGCAGAGTTTTGGACTTGAGTCAGGAAGTCCTGAGTTCAAATCCTATATTTCATAGTTATGTGACCCTGGACAAATCACTGAATCTCTCTCAATTTCAGTTTCCTCTTTTGTAAAATGGAGATAATAGTTAAGATAACTCATAGAAAGTACTTTGAAAATGTTAAATCACTATGCAAATTCTAGATTTGATGGTGACGATGTCCCACTTCTGACATATGTCAACTGTTTGACCTTGAGAAAGAAAGTCATTTATCTTTTATTCACTTGAGATTACTCCAGCTTCCTAAGAATATGAGCTCCAGAGCAGGTCTATATTGGTAGAGGGTATTTCTTTACAGGGATCCTCTTACACCACTGAAATAAAAGGTATGGATATCTTCTCCCCCAACTACCTTCTAGAGCTTTGGTTGTTTTGGGAAATAATAAAGAACACAAGCTCCTTGAAGGGAGAGGTTTCTCTTTTTCCTTTATCTTTCTAATGTCTAATATAGTGTTGGAAATGTTGCATGTGCTCAATAAATGCTTGCAGATTTAATTGAACTATCTAAACGTGTTTTCCAAAAATAACTTCCATAAGTAATGATTTGGGAAGAATAATGACAAATCTAGTTGTCACAGTTCAATAGATATAACTTTAATATTAGCTAGTGCTGGAATTTGGGCCATTGATTGCCTGGCTCACTCAAAAAACTTGCTAGAAAATTAATCTAAATTTGGCTAGAAGTCTGTTTAAATTTTAGTTCTTAATGTGATTTTCCTTATTGTCAACTATGTGTTGATATGTAGGACACTCTGCTTAGTACTAGGAAAACAAAGCTTGGTGAGATATCAATTATATAACTAAATTAAAATAACTGGGAATATTTGAATCAAATAGATGCCCAGTAGGAGAAAATATGGGAAAAGATCACAGAGGATAAGAAGTAAAGGATGGGTCACAATCTATATTGATGAAAAGGACAGCAAATCAATCAATTATTTAATGAACAAGCATTTATCAATCTCAGTTCCTATCATATGCCAGACACTGGGGATGAAAAAGCAAAAAATTGAAGCCATCTCTAAACTGAAAGAGCTTAATACAGAGTGTATCAGCAAGGCAAAATTCATAACCTCAAGGATGACCATGAACATGTCTGTATGGTTTGGAATCATAATGTATGAAAAAAATCTCTAGGTAGAAGGTAGAAGAAGTATAACATTTATTTAGACACCAGAGTATCATCCCAAGATCAATAACTCCAATTTGATATAGCAGTAATTATCTTCCAAAACCAGTAAGCCCACCTCAATGTAGCAACAAGGAAATTATAACACAGTATTATAGCAAGGAACCAAGTCATCCTGTTACCTTGCCTCCTGCTAGGGCCTTCCCATAAACAATCACTTGCAAATTCTAACTGTCTGCTTGCCTGCATCCTCTCACAAAGTTTTGAAAACCCTTGCAGTCTCCTGGATTCTCTGGATTCTCAGTTCTCCAATCTCTCAATGCTGTGTAGATTCTCAGCTCTTTGATCTTCCCAACTCTATGGTCTGCACTCACTGCTCTGCAGTCTTGACACTGGTTCTCTCAATGTCTGCTCTTCAATGCCCTCTTGATGTCTGCTGCCTCAATGTCTTCTTGATGTCTGCTTCTCAATTCTGCTTCTCTCACACTCTGGGCTTTCTTTATATACAGAGTTCTTTTTAAATTTTTTATTATTATTTTTTTTTACTTTTTTTAATTTTAATTTATTTTTAACATGTTTGGTTTTCAGCATTGATTTTCACAGGCGTTTGAATTACAAATTTTCTCCCCATTTCCTCCTCCTCCCACTCCAAGATGGCGTACACTCTGGTTGCCCTGTTCCCCAGTCTGCCCTCCCCTCCATCACCCCAT
>JAQQSZ010019412.1:0-10369 GCA_028646595.1 Phalanger gymnotis
TGATCTCTTCCATGGCCTGAGATCAGTTCATGTTTTTCTTGGAGGCTTTTGTTGTAGGCTCTTTGACGTTGTTGACTTCTTCTGACTGTATGTTTTGGTCTTCTTTGTCACCAAAGAAGGATTCCAGAGTCTGAGACTGAATCTGGGTGCGTTTTCGCTGCCTGGCCATGTTCCCAGCCAACTTACTTGACCCTTGAGTTTTTCAGTGGGGTATGACTGCTTGTAGAGTACAGAGTTCCATGTTCCAAACTTGGGGGGATGCGCCAGTTCTGCCACACCAGCACTCCTCCTTCCCCAAGAATCCCCAACCTGAACTGGACTTAGATCTTCAGCAGGCACTACACTCCTGCTCTGATCCACCACTTAATTCTTCCCACCAGGTGGGCCTGGGGCCAGAAGCAACTGCAGCTGTATTTCTGTAGCTGCCCCACCTGCGATGCCCTGGGGCGGTGGCCAAACTGCAAACTCCCTGTCCCCAGCAGCTTTTCCCACTAACCTTCTCTGTTGTCTTTTGTGTGTGTGGGTTGAGAAGTCTGGTAACTGCCACAGATCACTGATTCAGGGCGCTAGGGCACCACTCTGCCCGGCTCCTTGTCTGGTTGGTCTGCACTGCCCACACTGGGCTCTGCTCCCCTCTGCTCCCAGCTCCGTGCAGGATAGACCTAACCCAGAGCAATCCAGGCTATCCTGGGCTAGAGCCCTGCTTCCGTCTGCTATTTCATAGGTTCTGCAGTTCTAGAATTGGTTCAGAGCCTTTTTTTTTTTGTGGGTTTTTCAAGGGACTTGGTGGGGAGCTCAGGCTAGTCCCTGCTTTCCAGCTGCCATCTTGGCTCCGCCCCCTGAAATTTTGATTATTTTCTAGTGACCAAAAATAGTAGCCAGTATATAATTTGTAGTTCTGTTAATTGTAAGGTGCTCTCATTTGTCTAGCCAAAGTAGAATGTTACTGGCTTTCCCATCTTGGCCTGCCATATTCTGCTTTCTAGGTTTTACATATCCTCTGTTCCTAAAATGCCCCACTTCCTTATTACTACTTTCCATAATAATGTCTTCCTTGAAGACTCAGGAGTCATCTCTGCTGTGAAGCCTTCCATGTGCAGACTACCCAGCTCAAAGGTTTTTTTCCTTCCTCAAATATTCCCGCAGCCCTTTGTCTGATTTCTCGTTTGCCCCTGTCGCTTGTTAGCTTGTGTTATCCTTATTGGTTTTTAGGTTGTATGCTTCCATTGGAAGAATGTCAGCTCTTAAAGCATAGAGAATATATTGGTTTTATCCTTGTATTCCCAGTAACTAGCTTAGTGCCTTGACATTCTCGGTGCTTATCAAGTATTTATTGAAGTGCATTACTGAGTGCTGAAATGTGCATATTTTCACATTTGGTGTATGTGATTACTTGATTTTATTAATCACATTATTTCTCTTGTAAAATTAACCTTTGTTAAATACTATTTTCTATCAAGTTAAGTAATTGTTCTGAATTTCTCTCTCTAGAACTTTTTAGTCTCTTATATTTATATTTATAATTGTAAGCAGAAAAGAACAAAAAAAAGAATATTTCTTATTATGTATGTTCCATTATTTAAAAGTCTTCCTCTGATACCTCCTTGCAGTATAGTGTTGACCCCAGTCTCTTGAAGACTGTGCCAGCAGGCCCCAATCTGCCAGGCCCATCGTGTTTGTCCATATATGCAGAGAGATAAGTTTGGTGAGGTTCATTGCCATTTTGGTGGCAGGATGATGAATTTTTTCTTCCATGATAATGCTCAGAAACCATCTAAGTTTCCAGGATGAAGTGCATGCCCCAATTTTGGAGATCCTTAATGAAATAACTACTTTTTTAGATTTAGCTATTGAAATCCTTGGCCTAAGGATAAGATTCTTTGAAGTTATTATACTTTAGCTTTGAATCAAAGAAGTGGTAGAATATTTATTGAGTGTCTGGGATAGGTTCATTATACTTATGACTAAAACATAGCATAGCATTTTAGATGTAGTAAAGTGGTCCAGTGTGGTGGTCTAATAGGATAGTAGCAATAGGTATTCATAATGTCATGCTTTCACAAAATGGATAATATCAGTGTGATATTGACCATGCTATCATGTTGCAGTTAGGTGACTTATTTCATTGGGTCACATCCTTTCATGCTGTCCAAAGGAAACCACATTATTTTTTTTCTTTAATGCAGTTAGGAACCAGAAGAATGAAGGGACTTTTGAGTTGGATTTTGCCTATAACAGCTCCACAAACTCTAGTTCTCAGGGAATTCTGAATCATACATTCTACAAACACCTGCTTATAAGTAAAACACTTTGTGAGGCATCTATTCTATGAAGTCAGCTTCATGTAATTAAATCCTGTATGCATATTATTTTGTAATAAAATACCCACGACATGAGCAACTAGTCCTTGCCACATGATACCAGCTTGAAAATGGGCTTTCCTTTACTGTGTTTACATTATTTTACTTTAATTTTTTTCTTTTCTATTGTCTACTTGCTCCTATATGTGGTCTAAAATGTTCTGAATTATAGGTGCTTAATTAATGGCTATTAAAGGAAAGAATCATTTTAAAAAGTGGTCACTAAACATGGCAGTTTGCATTAACACATAATCATCAATCTGCCCCCTTAGTGTAAGGAGACTTCCTGCATGAAGTGGAGAATGAACAGATCAGAGGAACTTGGTTCACTCTTTAAGGAAGATCGGAGTCACAGTTACATTTTAGACATTAAGTCATTAATGAGAGGTTCATTTGCTTAACAAGGGTAGAATAATTTTTTCTTTATTTTTTAAGATAGTGAGAGAACACAGTAGAAGAGTATCAGGCAGGGGACATAAAAGGGTGTGGAAGAAGGAAGGTCCTAAAAGCTTGAAGGGAGAGGCAGATTTGGGTGCTACTGTTAAGTGGAGCCCAATGGAAATATGACCCATGTATTCCAAGAACCTCACAAAGAAAGTCAGTTTCACATCCACATTCTGGATTGAATAGAGGGATGAGATAATGAAAGTGGAACAAAAATAAGATCCTATAATAAAATACTGTCTTCTCTTTTAGTCAGTTGTATCCTAGTCAATTCCGTCCATGTGCAATAAGTTATGCCCCAGTGAAAATTAAAGAGCAAGTTGCATTTGGAAGATCAGGTCATCGTAACTCATTGACATTAGGCCACATAACTGAATAATGTCTTACTTCAGTGAAATACATCAAATGAGATCAACAATTATGACTCATAAACATGCCTCGCAGGCATAAAACAGCAGGGAATTAGCATGTGAGGCTGATAAATATGCATGTAAATAAGCTCCCAAAGGAATAACATGGGTTTGATTGATAGGTTTAGAATTGGAACATATGTAAACCCCTTTATTCCTCATTCTGGTGTAGCTAAGTAAAGATGCGTTTTACTTGTTAAAAAGTTTCAATAACTTTGTAAATCTTAATGCCACATCTGTTTTTTTGTGTGTATGTCACTTGTAAGATTAATTGAATTGTCTACAGGGTGGATGGCCCTCACATACAGTATATAGTGAGACATAATGTGACTGAGTGTTTATGCTTGTGAAGGTAGAGTGGGCATAACTTCTTTGCAAATGGGCTGGTTTTACATATTAAAATTATGCACATTTATAGTTAGTAAATTGCCATTTGAAATAAAGGCAACGTAGTCTGTAATACTGGTTTTCTAAGTAACGTTTTATATTTCTATCTGTTGTTGTTGTTCAGTCTTCAGTCATATCCAACTCTTTGTGACCCCATTTGGTATTTTCTTGGCAAAGATACAGATGAGGAAACTGAGGCAGTTAGGGTTAAGCAACTCTCCCAGGGTCACACAGCTAGCAAATGTCTGAGGCTACATTTGAATTCAGGTCTTCCTAACTCCAGGCCCAGCACTCTATCTACTAAGTTACCTGGCTGTCCTTTGTATTTCTATAATCTCCTTTTATTTATATTTAAGCAAATTCTCATCTGACACCAAAGTTATAGTTCTCTTATTGATTTTCTGTATCCATTTCAGATAATGAATGGCTTGAACTTATCTATTCGCTTGGCCTTTTCTGAATCCAGAAACATAAACATAGAGTTGTCTGGTGTTCATGATGATTAGACGATATAGACACCATGATTTAACATTCTTGAATCATAACAGGGAACTGTGGAGGACACCTGCTTCCTCATACCGATCAGGCAGATGATAGATTTGGGAGCTTTCCATCTCCTCTTGCTGCTCCAAGTTATGGGTTAGAGAAGAAAGATCACTCAAGCAGCTAGTGTTTCAGGCAGTAGAGTAGCAATTTAGCACAAATTTAGGAGATTCCTTAATGTTCTGTTTTCAAGAGCAAGGATTCTTTCCTCTTCTGTCCCAGTGAAGTGATGAGTCAGTCTGAATCAGTTTCCCCTTCCTCCTGGTATGGCCTGACATTGGAAGCGAATGGTGTGGTGGGATTGAGGCAGTCTCCTACTGCCTATTACCCCAAAGACTGAATGGGAGAATATTCCAAACTGAGCCTTTAGGGTTCTCCAGCAGCTGTCATTTCCCCACTTCAATAGATAATGATTAGTTAGAGGAATTAATGGGGACAAACAATTTTTCCCTATCCTACAAAGCTGCTAGAAACTCTCAGAATATAACACATTTATATTTATCTACCACATCCGTTGGAATCTGGTTAACACATAAACAAATAGCTATAATAAAAATAATGGATAAGTTATCGAGCTGCACTCTGTATTCTGAGTGTTGTTACCAAGTTGTTACCAAGACTTGTCAGGGTCACTTTCATGGAGGAAATGATACCTGGATTGGGCCTTAGAGTTTAGTGTCATTCAACATGGGAAGAGGGAGCATGAGGAAATTTGAGGAATAGGGAATGTGATAAATACATGAAGTTCAGATGACATAGGGCCTGTCTGGTCAGCAGAGAAGAGTTGAACTTGGCTAATTATTGAGTTTGTAAGGGTCATTAATATGAAACAAGGCTGGACAGTTAGCTTGGCGACTGATTGTGGAAGCCCTTAAGTAGCGGTTAGAGGAGTATAGACTTTAGTCATTTACCAGAAGTGGGGCACTCAAGCAAAAGAAGGGAGTAGTCATATCTTTACAAGAGGAAGACTGGTTTGGCATCAATATGAAGAGCTAATTAGAATAGAAGAGAGCAGCAGTGGAGAACCTGGTAGAGAGACTGGCAGCTAAAGCCTGTAATAGATTGATATCAGTAGAAATAGAACAGAAGAGTTGGAGCCAAGAGAGGTAGAAAGAAAAGATCTGGAAGATGCCATAACTTTGGGCAAACTGACAGATAAGAATACTTGGTTGTGTTTTAAACTTATGCAACTATCGGGGACACAGTGTAGGAGAGTGTTTTAAGGTTTGCAAAATGCTTTACAAACATTATCTCTATTGATAGAGAAAAGTAAACAAATGTTATAGGTCCAAGTAGGCAATCAAAGGCCAAAATTGAAGAAAGGAAGGGAATAGGACCTGCTATGCCTCGGGCATTGTGCTAGGCAGTTTATAAATAATTTCTTATTTCATCCTCACAACAACCCTGGGAAATAGGTGCTTTTATTATCCGCATTTTACAGTTGAAGGAAACTTTTAAGGTAAGCAGAAATTAAATGACTTACCCAGGGTCATACAACTAGTGTCTGAGGCCAGATTTGAACTTAGATTTTCTTGACTCATTGCCCAGCACCCAATCTATTGTGCCACCAACTATTTCAAAAGCAAAGACAGGAGCAAATTGTTCAACAAGTAGAAGGCTTACATGCAGAACTTTGACCTTTAATCTTAGGACATAATTCAGAGTAGAAATAGATGGTATGATAAGAAGTGCCTGCCTATCTCATTTTTTAAAAAATTTCAATAAATTGTTATAATCTTTTGTTTTTACATTGCCTAAATTTTTCATTGTACCTTTATCCCTTCCCAGCCTTTTTTTATGACAAATATTTTTTAAAAGAGAAAGAAGGAAAAAATGAGCAAAATCAAGTAATACATTGAAAAAATGATTATATATTCAGTGCTTCATACCTAAGGATATTCAGATCCTCCCCTCTGCCTCTCCCTCCCTCATTAAAAGAGTAGAGAGAGGTATTTTCTGACTTGTTTATTCTTTGTTATTTTGAGCTTTTGTTTTCGGTTATTTTGTGGTGGTTGTTCCTTTCATTGACATGGCTGTAGTCACTCTGTATATTGTTTTCTTGATGCTACTTACTTTAGGTCAGCTTTTCTATGTTTCTCAGTACTTCTTATATTTATCATTTCTTACAGCATAGTAATATTCCTTAATTTTCATGTACCATATTTTGTTTAGTGTTTCCTCAATCAATGGGCATAGATTTTGTTTCCAGTTCTTCGCCACCACAAAAAGTGCCACTTCATTTGCACGATTCCAAATTGCCTTCCAGAATAGTTGCTCTAACTCATAGCTTTACCAACAACACGTTGGTAGTCTGCCTCTCTTTTGACAATACTCCAACAATGACTACTTTTATTCTTTTTCATCTTTGCCAATGTACTGGTTGTCAGGTTAAACCAAGATTGTTTTGATTTTCATTTTTCTTATTATCATCCTCTTATTAATTATTAGTGATTTGGAGCATTTTTTCACATGGTGCTAATAATTTGCAGTTCTTTTGAGAACTGTTTGTTCATTTCTTTTGACTACTTAACTATTGGGTAATGACTTTTGGTTTTATATTTCTGATAGGTCTCCATATATCTTGGATTCCAAATCATTATCTGAGAAATTTAATATAAAGATTTTTTTCCCTATTCTGCCACTTCATTTATTTATCCTTGATGCATTAATTTCTTTGTGAAAATCCATTTTCAGTATAAAGTCATCAAAATTTTCTGTCTTACCTTTTGTAATTGACTTCCAAATATCTCGTGCCTTCTGTAGTTATTTTACTGGAACAAGGAAACAGATAAGCTCTTGTAGTAATCACATAACAGATAAAAATAATTATAATAAAAAATTGGAATTACATCAAAAAGGCATCAATAGTATTCTATGAGATCTCATAATAGGGAGAAAACAATCAATTGATAAGCATTTTTATATGCTTGGGGTCTGTTTTATGTAAACTGGGCATGTAAAATAGATTTTAGTGTAGTCTTCCCTCCTCTCCCCTTCCCATCTTCTAGGGCTTCTCAACAGTGATTAGTATGACTTCTGTAAGTCTTTTTTTCCTTCAAAGACAAACCATCAGAATACAATTAAAGGGCCTTGATAGTCCCCGTAGTCCTGGTTTCCCTAGGTCCCAGACAAGCCAGCTGACTTGTACTGCTCTGCCACATTTTGCTCCCTGCCTTGGCCTTTGGCACTATCCTATTAGTAAGCTCTCTTTCTTCACTTCTGCCTCTTGCAAGTCTGTTGCTCACTTCTATAACTCAGCTTAGGTGCCTAAGCTACATTGAGTGCTTCCTGATCACCTGCTCTGTGGATTTATTCCACATTTACCTTACTTTAAAGTGACTATATATATATATCTATATGTATATAGATATATATATATATCTTATGTATGCCACATACAGCCTTTGTCCCTATCTCTATGGAGAATATAAGCTTCTTGAGGGCCAGAGACCTTTCATGGTCCATGGTCTTTATATCATATCCCCAGTGCCCTGGACAGTATTCTAGCACAAAGCAGGCCTTTAACAAGTACTTGTTCAGTTGAATTCAGTGGCTTCTGCTAGCTCTTTCAGCTCTACGTCTTGCATCCTGAGAATTCAATGAATTTTTCTTCTCACAAAGAAATTTATTCCTCTGGGAAAGCTGATGCATGGGTCATAGTTATTAAGAATTCTTTCAATGATGGTTTTTCAGTAACAATCATAAGCCATCATGGGAATGGATGCCTCAGTCCTCTCAGTTTTGTCACCTCTTGTAAAGAGCCCTGAGAGAATCTGGAGGAGTACAACTGCCCATTCAATCCTTTTGTAGATGCCATTTCTGCTTCTTCCTCATGAACCACCAGGACTACCACATCCACTATCCAGGATACAGAAGAGTTTGTATAGTTATTTGTGGCTGTTCTATCTGCAGTGTTCTCTGGGTAGCCTGGCCTGACTGGATCTCCCTGTGCTTACTGTACACTTGATTCCTTCTGTGGCTTCATACTCTTCTCTGAGGAGACAATGCACAAAACCTGCTGACTTTCTTGATTTTTAAATCAAAACTTGTGATTTAATTTGTGTCAGGAACTCTCTCTGCCAATATAGGTCTCTGATTGCTCTGTAACTCAGACTCCTGAGAAGTCACCAGAAGGCACAGAGAGGTTTAAAGATTTTCTCAGCATCCCATGACAGTGCATGTGAGAGACAGGATTTGAACCCATGTCTGACTTTGGCGCTGTCTCTTTTTCTGCCTTATTGCTCTCCTTGTCTTTGTCCAGAAGGTTTTATAAGTAAATTTATTGCTCTTGGCTACTATATTCTCTTGGCAAAGAGATAAAGTAATATTGACTGCAGTGGTTCTAAGATCTTTTGTCTTTTTATTGTTGTCTTTTTATTAGTTAAACTTCTAAGAAAATTATAACAGTCTATGTTGGTCTCTTTTATTCATTTTCTATTTTTCAGCAGCAGCAGCTTGTGTAATTAAAATCGGTTAGAGTTGCCTCAAACTTTCTGTGTATCTCAGTTATCCTTTCTCACCTACAGTCAATCACCAGGATTACAGAATCTCAGAGTTGCAAGGAACTTCAGAGACCTGAACAAGTCCCCTTCCCATCACTTCGACTAGTGATTACCACCTGGCCTTTGCTGAAGTAACTGCCTGAAGAGAAAAAGACCCTGCTGGTCTGAATGCCCAAGTTATAGGACTCTGAGCAATAGAAAATGGCTTGTGCTTTATTTTGACTCAAAATGAGCTGCTATGATTGCACAGCTTTGGTTTTTTGCTTACAAAAAAGTGATCCATCACAAGTATTACTTCTCATAGAATCAGTTCTTCTGATTGTGAATTATGAGCCTAGATACCCTCTAGCCTAACGCTCTATAGAGGAAGAAACTGAGATGCAGAGAAGGGAAATCACTCTTGCAGCATAAAGATGGAATCATTTGGGAAAGTGAATTCAAAACCATTTTAATGGGTAGATAATGTTGAAAGGGAATACCCCTTCCCTTGCCCTCCCAGGTACTCTCTGATCCAGTGTCACTGGCCTTCTTGTTGTCCTTCCAACACAATGATCCATCTCACAGTTCCAGGCATTTCCTCTGTTGCGGTTTTACAGGCTGCCTCCCATGCCTGGAATGCTCTCCCTCCTCATCTTGGCTTCCTGACTTCCTCTAAGTCCTACCTACCTATTAAAGGAAGCCTTTTTTGATCGCACTTAATTCTAGTGCCTTCCCTCTATTATTTCTAGTTTATCTTGTATATAATTTATTTATTCATATTTGTTAGCATATTATCTCCCCCATTAGATTGTGAGCCCATGAAGTTGGAGTCTGTCTTCTGCTTTTCCCAATAGATCTCCCTTTTTGCAGTGTTCCTGCACAACTCATTCTTCTCCGCACAGAGAGCTGACGTTTCCTGGGCAAAGGCTGAATCGTGTTACGCCTCTGTTCAGTGGCTTCGGCGACTTCCTGGTGCCTGCCATACTTGAGCTCTTCATTCCGTCATCCATAGCCCATTATACCCTTTATAGCTCTGTTTCATAGTGGGCCGTCCATGTGTGCTCAAGCCTAGCTGGGCTCCTTTCAGCTCTGAGATTCTGTCAGAGCTCAGGTCTTCAGGATCCCAGTCCAATGAACTCTTTCTTTTGGTCCATTGTCTGCCATTGTCTGACTGTCTTTGCATCTTTCCCTAAGGTTTAGCACTGAGCCTTGCTTACAATGTTTGATAATAAAGATAATAACTTAAAGCACTCTCAGAAGGGCTTGCTTTACATCTGTTTTCTTGTGAGCCTCATAACCCCCTGAGGGTGGACACTAGTCTTATTGTACCCATTTTACAAATGAAGAAGCTCAGTTCTCATAGCCATTAAGAGCCAGAGCTAAGAGTTGGGCCCAGTTTTGGCTTTCAAATCTAGCTCTTTGGCCACATGCCTCATTACTGGATGCGTGAATCCACACACGGTGGCCATCTGTTGGCATTACCCGAGCTGCTCAACCCTAGAATGTGTCTTCCAGAGTTGCACCAACAGCAGTAGTTGAGCCTCTTTTGAACAGTTGTTCTTTTTTCAGTCTTTCATTTAGCAAATATTTATAGAGCCAAGTTTTATGTGTGCAAAGTGCTGCATGCGATATAAAGTTTTACAATTACGTGAAACTTTATATCCCTTGGGAAGTTTACAATCCATTCAAGTAAGATGAGGCACATACATCAATAGCTAGAATATAAGTCTGTGACAAGTGCTAC
>JAQQSZ010019413.1:0-10369 GCA_028646595.1 Phalanger gymnotis
CCTGGACTGGACTTTAGATGTTCAGCAGGTTCTTCACTCCTGCTCTGATCTGCCACTTAATTCCTCCCACCAGGTGGGCCTAGGGCCAAAAGCAACTGCAGCTGTAGTTCTGTAGCTGCCCCACCTCCGCTGCCCCTGGGGCGGTGGCCAAACCGCAAACTCCCTGTCCCCAGCAGCTTCTCCCACTAACCTTCTTTGTTGTCTTTAGTGTTTGTGGGTTGAGAAGTCTGGCAACTGCCACAGCTCACTGATTCAGGGTGCTAGGGCTTGTTCCGCCCAGCTCCTGGTCTGGTTGGTCCACGTGGCCCACGCTGGGCTCTGCTCTGCTGTGCTCCGCTTCCAGCTCCATGCACGAAAGACCTTACCCAGAGACCATCCAGACTGTCCTGGGCTGGAGCCCTGCTTCCCTCTGCTATTTTGTGGGTTCTGCAGTTCTAGAATTGGTTCAGAGCCATTTTTTATAGGTTTTTGGAGGGACTTGGCAGGGAACTCACACCAGTCCCTGCTTTCCAGCTGCCATCTTGGCTCCACTCCCAATATGTGGTCCTTTATAGTTTGCAGTTCTTTTGAAAATAGTTTAAGACAGGTAAACAGAGACTTGAAAAATCAGTTTTCTCTCATAAGGGGTCTGACATATAAAGGGAATTAACACATATAGAAGACAAAGAGATATTTTCTAAGGAATATATGGTAAAAGAATATGAAGTTCTCTTCAAAAGAACTGCACACTACTAACAACCATATCAAAGAGAAATCCAGATCATTAAAATTCCCACCCAGAAAACTGGCCAAGAGGACGAAAGATGGAAATAGTGTTGAAGGGTTGGTGAATTGTACACCGTCAATGGAGCTTTGAATTGATATAGCCATTCTGGAATCATAATAAAAATAAGTGACTAAATCTATACACTTTGTCCAGAAATCCCACTGCTAGGCATATACTCCAAATATATGGCCATAGTGACCCCAAGGTCACAGACAGAAAGGTTCCATGTACACCAAAACATTCATATCATATCATTTTTTGTGGTAGTAAGATCTGCAAACAAAGTAGATGCCATTGGTTGGGGAATGGCTAAACTATAGTAAATGAATGTAATTGAAATGAAATATAAAGGGGAAAGCTTATTTGGAATTGAAATTGAGCCCACATACTAGTTTCATATTAATGCATAATCACTAGGAACTAGATCACTAACAAATGTGAGAAGAAAGTTATCGTGAATAGTGAAAGGAACTTGGAGACAGAAAGACTTTGGAGGAAATCTCTCTTTCAACACTAACTAGCTGTGTGACCCTGGGTAAGTCATTTACTCTTTAGCAGCCTCAGTTTCCTCATCTGTAAAATGGAGATAAGCGAGTACTTCACAGGGTTCTTGTGAGGATCCAATGAGATAATACATATAAAGAGTACTTTACAAATAGAGAAATAAGAATTGTTATTCTCAATCACCTAACCCTGATTGATGAGGAATTGGTATTATGGTGTATTAGGGAAATGCAGTGATCTGTGAATTAGGAAACCAGTTGTAGATGATGCTCAGTTATAAGCTAGCTGTATTGCATTAGGCATGTCACATTTCCTTTCTGGGACTGAGTTTTCCCATTCCATCCCGTCCCATCATATTGCAGCAGAACCAAAAAATTATATACACAATGACTACAATGTAAACAGAAGGAATAAAATCCCAAACTGAATGCTGCGCATTTGGAATAATTGAAATAGTTAAGAAAATGCACTTCCCTCCTTTTCTTTGCAGAGGTGGAGTACTATGAATATGGAATATTACATTTTCTCTAAGATGTAGCAGCAAATCTTTTGGTTGGTTTTTCTAAGTGGACCACTTATCTACCGGAGAATGGTTCTCACTGTTATATATTTGTATAAAGTCTCTCTCTGTTTTGGATAGACTTTTGTCATCAACATTTAATGCAAATATTTTCTTCTCCTTCTCTACTGTTTGTCTTCCAACACTGTTAATTTCTAAGAACCATGCATTTCAAGTATATACTAACTGGGAACCAGAATTCAGAAACATTTTCCAATCCTGCTTACACTGTTGGTTCCACAGGCAGAGTCTCAGGATCCCTTCTAGTGACAATTGCCTCATAGAGCCAAGGAGAATGAATCCACAGGCATTTGTTTACTAGGTTGAAACTATTTGGAAGGTGTTTTGAAATTCCCCATATTTAAGGACATTAAATGAAAGTGTACCGAATAACCAACTATCTAAATGCTTAAAAAAAAAAAAAGGGTCACTCATGGGGGTTTAGGGACAACTAGGTGGTGCAGTGGATAGGGCACTGGGCTTGGAATAAGGAAGACTCATCCAGCTTCAGATATTTACTAACTGTGAGACCATGGGCAAGTCACTTAACCTTGTTTGCCTCAGTTCCTCATATATAAAATGAGCTGAAAAAGGAAATGGCAAACCACTCCAGTATCTGTCAAGAAAACCCCAAATGGGGTCATGGAGAATTAGACAAGACTGAACAATGACTCAACACACATGGGGATTCTACAAACTGGGAATTAGAGATAGGTGCAACTTGTCTACCATTAAGTATAACTTCTTAACAATATCTTTGTCTTCTGTTATTCTTATGCAGCTTCTCCTTTCTTTCAAAGAACATGAATTGAGATTTTCCCCTGGTCTGTAAGCAACATTTTCTCTGGGCACTTTGTCTTTCAATTGGATATACTTTCAAAATAGCCACAAAATCCTTACCTTCTCCATAGCAGCGACTTCTCCTTCATCTCCTTGTAGTCAGCTCTGAATGAGCCATGTAAGAAACTACCTACTCTGTCAATGTTCCACATCCAATTTTTAATCTTTGGTTGGTTTTTCCCAACTACATGGCACCCTCTCTTCCTGCCATTGGCCAGCTAGCAATGTGCTCGGTAAATACAAAGTAATACGAATATTGGTCTAAGGAAAACCAAATTAGGAAGGTTTTTTTTTCTTGTTTAGACCAAAGTAATATAATCTACTACAGTACCAAAAAGAAATGATGTTTGGGTTATCAAAACATGGTTGCTGGGGATGAAATATGCCCATCATTGTTCACGTTACTTGCCTTATTATAGGTGTTTAAATGTGGCTCTCAGAGTGTGATAGGACTTTCTGACTCCGTGGAATTTAGGTGCTTTCGGTTCCCACTTCATGACTAAGATGCTAGAATTTGTGCTTCTTACATGATCCTCAATTTTTTAGTTTGGGCCACCTGACTCTGAAGGGCAGGATGGTGTAGTGGATAGAGAACTGGCTCCAAAGCCAGGAAAACCTGAAGTCAAGTCTTGCCCTTGATACCTATTGGCTGCGTGAACCCAGGGAAGTCACAACCTTAGTGCTCTAGCCACAGGTTCCCAAAATGGGTGATACTGCCCCCTGGAGGACACTGGAATGATGCAGAGAGGCAGTAAAAACCTCGGGTGCAATTTAGGGGCCTTGAAAGCATAAGAAGAAAATTTTGAAAAACCATTCATACATGTTTCATCTGTTGTGTAACAGAGTTAAAGTGGTAGTGATTACATTATTTTCCAAATAAACACACAAAATGCAAGTTATTACTGATCAGTGGTCAAGTTCACTGATAGGTCTTAACAAGCAAGTGTTGGCAGGCGAGCCTGTCTCATATTGTCGGGAAATCCAGAATGCATGGGTAGGAATATGCACAATGACTTGTTTACTATACAATACTACATGGTTGCATGATGCAATATTGTGTCATCAAAATTTCAATGCAGGAAAAGCCCCACAAATTTACAATAAATTTAAATTTAATATACATCATTTAAAAAAATTATATTTTTTGAAATGACACAATTAAAAAAAAAACCATTAAAGGGTTAAAGGAGGGCACTGAGTAATTTTTTTTAAAGCGGGTGGTAGGCCAAATAAATTTGGGAATCTCTGCTGTAGACAATGCTGTTAAGGCTTAGTTGCAAAGTTGCACATGCTGACCTGTCTCTATAAGGCGAAGTTTACCCACCTTGGGAGTACCTCACACCAATGAAATTACAGGTTCTGTTCTTATCTCCTCTCACTTCCTTCTGACTCTGGTCCCACCAGCACAATGTATCTATTCTGGGGACACCCAGTTCTTATCTATTCTGCAGATGTCCTAGTCTGACTGTTCTTTTGGCTCCCCCAAAATTGTTTCCACTTCTCTATGTACCTAAAACATATAGTGAGACTCAGGGGAGGCTCTAGTCTGACAAAATTTCACAGGATAGAAAGTGACTCTGAGAAGTTATTTAGTCTGTTCCCCCTTGCTTTCATGTAAATCCACTCATAAATCTTTAGAAAAATAGACTTTGCCCTCGGTCTCAGTCTTCCCACTTGTAATGATAATAGCACAGATCTCAGGGATGTTGTGAAGATCAAACTAGACAATGTATGTACAATACACTGAAGACCTTAACACACAATATGGATGGTAGCTATCATCATCACCATTGTTATCTGTCAAAACTCAAAAAACTTTTAAAGATTTTACAACTGCTATTGTAGCAGAAAAGTCATTTCCCCTCAGGAATGCTCCCCCTTCCTTCTACCTTCAGCATTTAACCTAAATCCTTTGTACTGCAGCATATTTCAGTTTCCTCATGTCTGTCCATAGGAAAAGTTGAGAACAGCTTCTCTACTTTGGGAAGAATGCTGTATTTGGAGTCAGCGGCCTTGATTAGCTAGCCACTAACAAGCTGTATGACCTTGAAAAAAGTTCCTTGACCTCTTTGGAATTCAGTTGCCTCATTTTTAAGATTGAACTTCATTGGCTAAAACTACATTGTGTTGGTCCAAGGTTTTAGACTATATCAGGGATAAAGGGAAAAATGGAGAAATTTTTAGAGAATACATTTTCATGCCAAAAATTAGTGCACAAGTAGTTTTAACACATACATAATTTTATATTTTAATATCGTAGAAGGCAAAAAATCCATCTATAAAATTCTCTAAGAATTCCTGACCATGTAACATGAAACCAAGGTTCAGCAAAACACAGTTTGGGAAATGCCTACATAACTGAGTTTGATGGCTTTTCTTTAAGCATTTATTAGTTAAGACGTTAGAGACCATATTAGGTAATTTACATGAGAATATCTTGGGATATACCTTTAACTGGCCCAGCTTGCCAAGGGCACAGCCAAATGTAAGCGGGAATGAATCGCTCGGTTTGATTTCAATTTGACATAGACTTATTAGGCAAGAATGGCTTATCTAAGAAATGGGCATCTTCTAGATGGATATATCTTGGCCCTTGCAAATTCTCCACATTATACATCTTGAATTTCACCTGCATCCGTGGAGTGATTGACCCTGGTACCCAGGAGACTCCATGAGGAGCTGGAGAGTAACTGAAATCAGACTGAGCCTTTAGCCTTTCTTCGGGCCTCAAAATATATGGAAATCCGTTTGTCATGCAGCCAGGTGTAAAGCACTGATAAGTATTTGATTCTTCATCCTTATGTAAGTTTTTCCCCTCCATTGAAGATGGCAGGCCACTGTAATAGTGAAATATGTTGTTTGTTTTGAATGTAACAGCTCCCCTTGTGGTGTGTCACAACTATGATTATTCCAATATTTTTCCCCGGAAAAAAAAAAATGACTTCACCAATAACCAAGGCCATCTTAATTGGAGAAGACCAACATTGCACTTGCAAAATCATTTTATTGGTACAAATATACATATGAATAAAATTCAACTTGTAATGTAAGTGAATATCTCTGAAATATGCCCCCAGAAGAGTACTTTTTTTTTTACAGATGTCTAATTATTTCTCTCTCAAATCACACATTAGGAGCTAATATGCAGACAGAACTGAAAACAACCTCCCAAACACCAATATTCATAAAATCTCGATTGCCTCATTCCATCAACTATATACATTAATCCAAGGATTTCGTAGAGTCAAGGTTCTATTCCACTCTTAGTTGTGCTTGTTGACAGTATGCAAATGTAACCAATTGAGGATTGCTGTTTATTTTTTTCTGTACAGTTCAACAGGAAGAAAGACATTCTCTCTGGGAGAATGTAAAACCCAGACCCAAGCATCTAATATATATAATTTGTACAAATTATTTATTAGTGTGCTCTGTGACTATAATTACAATGTGCAATTGCATACAGCAAGAATATATTTCTTTGTCAGACACGTGCAGATTTGACACATTTACATTCAGCAGTACAACACACAACCTGTTGCACAGTGGATTCGTGTGAGATGGTTTCCAGTTACTTTCCTTTGCCTTCCCCAAACCCGTAGGCAGGGCACTCTCTGTAGTTGCTTCAGGGAAATTCCAGTAAGGAACATGAGCAGAATGCTGGTTTTTAGTGAAGGCATATAAGGGAATGTTTGAGAATCAAATGCATTGTCAAGAAAAGGAAAGCCCAAACTAATGCGCTTTGAATACCATTAATAAAAAAATTTGATTCCTATTCACAAAAAAAAAAAAGAAAGAAAACCAACTGCACCAACAGAAAACAGTACCCGAGGTTATAAAAGTACCTTGTACAGTCATTTGCAAGGCATACCCCTTTAAACAAAAATAAAGTCTTTCTCTGCATCTTCTCTAGAATCGCTGGACTTGCCGCCTTGGTAGCCGTCTTTGCTGGAGGACCTTGGCCTTTGCTCCTGGTGTTCAGGCGACTGGTGTCCTTGGATCTTCCATGAAACTGCAGCAAAGAAGGAAGTAGTTTATGAAAAGAGTTTGTTATAGGGGGATGCCAGTGATTCAGCATGGCTAGCCAACTCAAGGTTGAAGATGGGGGCACCCAAGTGTGAAGAGTTTGAGACAGACTTGACTAGCAACAATTTATCAGTGAAGGGCTTGCTTTCTTTTAAGCCTGAAGACAAGAAAAAAAAATTCTAAACCCTCCACAAGCTTCCTATTAACAAATGTGTGCATATATTTAAACCACACGTTCACCGAGGTTTCTCACGGCCTCTCCTTCATGTTGAAGCCCCTAGAGAAACTTCAGATTCTCTGAGAGGTGTTACCAGGAGGGGAGAAGTAACATTCTGGAAGTTGGAGGGAGATATTTCTGAAATGAACCTAGGCTTTCCTCTTCCATTAGACTGAAAGGTCCTTGAAGAAAGAGCCTATGTCTTTGTGGGTGTAGGAGACGTGACTTTGGTGCCTAGCTCTGACATTTAAAAGGTATGTTATTGTGGGCAAGTCACTTCATCTCAGAACCGCAATTTCTATACCTGCAAAATGGGAATAATATAACATGCGCTAACTACCTCATACAGGTGTTATAAAGAAAGTGCTTTATTATAAAGTCTTTTATTTTTTGGAGGGGGGAAGGCAGGGCAGTTGGGGTTAAGTGACTTGCCCAAGGTCACACAGCTAGTAAGTGCGTCAAGTGTCTGAGACTGCATTTGAACTCAGGTCCTCCTGACTCCAGGGCTGGTACTCTACTCACTGTGCCACCCAGTTGCCCCAGACTGACTAACATTTTATCAATTATTTGACCTCTCAGTTCTACTTTCTAGGGGATGGGCCTTATGAGGAATTAATTGATAACAGCAGGTACACTGAACCATTCTCCATACAGAGGTATTATTGCTATCAATTCTTGCTCTGGTTACATGCAAAAACAAAGGTCCTGCAAGAGACAAAATAGTCTTTACAAAAACCAAAGGGGAGAAAGAAAAAGGCACTATGGTTTCCATTGCCTGGGGAAAGTGTTTTAAATTCTGTACTACGGTACATGTTATTAAAGGCTATTAAGGGTTATTTTGCAATGACTGTTATATAGACACAATTCAGCTAAAAATAATAAACATGGGGTTTGTGTGCTTCGAATGAAAAATGGAACTGCCTCATTTAGCTTAGCAGTTCAAGGGCTTCCCAAAAGTCCTGAGCATCTCTTTCCAGGAAAACCTTCAGCATGCATTTTCTGAAGCTCTTATTTGGCTGGCTCCAGGAGTATTAGGCTCACAAATTCCATTGGGTTATTTAAGTAGTTAACCTAATAAAGAGTGTTCAGGAAGTGAGGGCTCATTAGCCCTAATAGCCTAAGAAGCAAACAACAATAACTGTGACTTCCTTTGCCAAGGCTGTGGTCATCTCCAGGTTCTAATCTCTAGCCAAGGAAAATTTTAAACTTTTAGTTAATGACATGAAATAAGAGTATTTAAGCCCTCTGAGTTCCAAATGAAGGGTACTTTTAGCTCACAACTTTGATCACTGATTTTGGATCCTTAAAAAGAAAAGCTGCCCCTCCATCTCTACCATCCACTTACAAAATAGTATTAAGAAAAAAATGGACATGATATCTGTCTGAGGATGATCAGTCATTTGGGAGTTGTTCATAACTCTAGGTATTATATATTCTTCAAGGTATTAAAGTAATACAATGGCAATGTCCAAAGATAATTTTTAATTTCTTTTCTCTTTTTTGTTGTGAGGCAGTTAAGTGACTTGCCCAGGGTCACACAGCTAGTTAAATGCCAAATTTGAACTCAGGTCCTCCTGACTCCAGGGCTGGTGCTCTATCCATTATGCCAACTAGCTGTCCAGAAAACTTTTAATTTCTTAAGCTGCTAATATAGTAGAGAGAGAACTAGATCTGGTACCAGAAGACCTGGGTTCAAATCTAAGCTCTGTCTCTTCCTCATATGTAAAATGGGGATATGTTACTAACTGTATTATCAGAATCACAAAGCAGAGAATGGGAAGTACTTTGCAAACCTTAAGTGCTAAAGATATGACAGTTCTTCTTTTTCTTTTATTTATTTTTTGGGGGGGATGGGAGAATGCAGGGCAATTGGGGTTAAGTGACTTGCCCAAGGTCACACAGTGTGTCGAGTGTCTCAGGCCAGATTTGATCTCAGGTCCTCCTGACTCCAGGATGGGTGCTCTATTCACTGTGCCGTCTAGCTGCCCCTCTTCTTTTTCTTAATATTGAGATCTGGGATAAGTCATTTGATCTTCCTTTAGGTTTCTTTTTTTCTTCTATGAAAGGATAGGGTTGGACTGCACTAGATTATCTCCCGGTGCTTTGCACCTTTAAAATCCTCCCCTGCTACTCGATGCAGGCAGATGAATATTGCTGACCTTCATCTTGAAGAAGCATTATAAAATCCAGCCATAAGGAAATGCTGTCACCAGGGGTGTTAGCTATGATTGCTTTATTAAAATTTAAAATACAGAAGGAGCTGTCTCTCTTGCATTTGATGCCTCGTAATGAACTTTAATTGTATGATACAGGGACAAAACCAGTCTGGCAGAACACTCTTCCCTGATCTCCTAAATATCTCCTATATTGGCTTTGTTTTGTTTTCCTTTTCATCGCATTCAACTTTTTGGCTTGAGGAAGACTTGGATTCAGTTCATGTTGTGTAAAATGTCCCACACTCATTTTTTCTTACATGATGGAATTCATACTACTAAAAGTAATTGAGCCAGAGATTAATAATGATACACTACCCCCTGAGACAAAAGTATTCATTTTTCTAAATTTCCTCGCAGAAAGCCCTCTTTAACACATTGATCTCCCTGATAAAAACTAGTTCTGGCTTAACAATTCTTTGTTATCAATTAACCAACAAGCATTTGTTAAGGGGCTACTAGGTAGCAAGCTTGAGGCATACAAAAACAAAAGTAAGAGTGGCACTGACTGCAGTAAGTTTATATTCTATTCTTTTCTTTTCCCCTCCACATTTATTTATTTTATTTTAAATTTATGGAATAAAACAAACATTTCCATAATACAGTATGATAAAAAAGACGAATGCACATGAAACTGCAAATCTATAATAAAGTTATCATGTAAATTACTTTTTTTCCTTCCCTCCCCCCAGCCTAGAGATGGCTACCATTATTCCAATTACTGTCATTCTATTGTTTTCATTCAAAAGCACTGATTTTCTTATTGAGTCAATGACATTACTTTTGGGGGTCCTCAAGTAGAGGAAAAATTGGGAAGAGAAATGAGAAGGATTAGAGAAAACCATGAAAAACAAGTCAATGACTTGCTAAAGGAGACCCCCAAAAAATGATGAAAAATATAGTGAAGAAAACAACACCTTAAAAAATAGACTAACTCGAATGGCAAAAGAGCTCCAAAAAGCCAATGAGGAGAAGAATGCCTTGAAAGGCAGAATTAGCCAAATAGAAAAGGAGGTCCAAAAGACCACTGAAGAAAATAATACCTTCAAAATTAGATTGGAGCAAGTGGAAGCTAGTGACTTGATGAGAAATCAAGAAATTATAAAACAGAACCAAAGGAATGAAAAAATGGAAGACAATGTGAAATATCTCATTGGAAAAACCACTGACCTGGAAAATAGATCCAGGAGAGAGAATTTAAAAATTATTGGACTACCTGAAAGCCATGATCAAAAAAAGAGCCTAGA
>JAQQSZ010019414.1:0-10369 GCA_028646595.1 Phalanger gymnotis
GTTATCCTCTTCTAAATTGGTATTTTGATCCTGCTTGTCTCCAAAAAAAGAATCAATGGTCCTTGGTTTTCTTGTGTTCTTCATGTTGGTTAGCCTTTTCCTGGCTTTGTAATAAATTTCTCCTTTTGGGACTCAGGGCTCACTATCCCAGCTTTCTTATTCTCCTGAGGTGTGGGGGAGGGTGTCTGGCTGCCCGAAATCTCCTCTTCCCCTGGGGTTGTTCTCTAGTACTGTTGCTCTTCAGCAATGATCTCAGCTCTTTGTTGCTCGAGCTGGGTGTCTGGCTCTTCCCCTGGGGGAGCAAGTGTATGTCTGGGCTCCTGGTGTTGACCCCTGCTGGCTCTGCTCCTCTGGGACTCAGGTACTCCCACTACTCAGTCACTGAAGCCCCAGTTCCGTCTCCTCTATTCCAGCTTTTTTTTTCTTTTTTTCCCCCAGGGAATTCTCTGAGTGGGGAGGGGAGGGATTAGAGCCATTTACCTGGCCATTTTGTCTCCCAGAAATTCAAGAAGCGTCCTTTGGGCTGAAAGCCTCAGGAGTTGGTGTCTCACAGACCAGTGGCATGCGCTGCCTCTAGTCACTTCCACACGGTGCTGTCCTGTGTTGGGAGGCCTGGGGATCTCCACTGGTTTCTGGCGCCCAGCTTTCTCCCAGCCTGTCTCCCACGTGGGTTTCCCAGCCAGCCGCTTCCACTTTGGTCCCGTCTGGAGCAGCTCCCTATGCCGAGCACACTTCTAGCCCATAGATTCGTTCCTTCGGCCTTTCAGACTCTCCTGGCTGAGAAATTTGCCCCACTCAGACTGCTTGCAGTTTCTAACTCTCAAATCTGCTCAAATTCACTTTTTTATAGGAATCTGACAGAACTTGTGAGAGAGCTCCGGTAAAACACTGTTTTCATGTGGCCATCTTGACTCCACCCTGCCCCTTGCTACTTCTTCCCTTCCCTCTATCCACCCCCCCCTTTTTCATTCCCCTTTCCCCTTCTATTGCCTGTAGGACAAATTTGATTTCTATACTTATCAAAGTATGTTATTCCCTCCTGGAACCAAATCCAATGAGAGTAAAGCTCCAACACTGCTTTTCTCTCTCCCTTCTTTCCTTCTATGTTTTTGTGCCTCTTCATGGGGCATAATTTACCTTTTTTCTACCTCTTCCTTACCTCTTCTCCCAGAACAATCCCTTTGCAACCCTTAATTATGTTTTTTATCATCACATCAGTTATTTTATACTGAGACCCTCAGTCTATGTATATCCCTTTCAATTGTCGTAATTAATGCACCATTCTCAAGATTAACATATATACATAACATACATAAATCAATGTAATCCTATATAAGGATGTAAACAATTTTCCCTTATTGAATGACATAGTTTTTTACCCTGTTTGCCTTTTTATGCCTCACTTGAGTTTTGTATTTGAAGATCAAATTTTCCATTGAGCTCTGGCCTTTTCATCAGGAAGGTCTGGAATTCACTTATTTCATTGAATGTCCATCTCCTTGCCTGGAAAATTATGGTCAGTTTTTTGCTGGGTAGTTGATTCTTGGTTGTAGTCCAAACTCCTTTGCCTTTCAGAATATCATATTCCAACTCCTCCTTTCTTTTATTGTAGAAGTTGCAAGATCCTGTGTGATCCTGACTGGTTCCATGATATTTGAATCATTTCTTTCTGGCTGCTTGTAGTACTTTCTCCTTGACCAGATAATTTCCAGAATTTAGCTACAATATTCCTTGGAGTTTTCAATTTGGGATCTCTTTCAGGGGGTGATTGGTGGATTCTTTCAATGCCTATTTTACCCTCTGGTTCTAGGACATCGAGGCAGTTTTCCTTGATGATTTCTTCGGCTCTTTTTTTCATCATGGCTTTCAGGTAGACCAATAATTCTTAGATTATCTCTCCTGCATCTATTTTCCAGGTCAGTTGTTTTTCCAATCAGATATTTCACATTTTCTTCTATTTTTCATGCTTTAGATTTTGTTTGACTGATTCTTGATGTCTCATAGAGTCATTATCTTCTACTTGCCCAATTCTAATTTTTAATGAATTGTTTTCTTCATTTAGCTTCTGTACCTCCTTTTCCATTTGGTTAATTTTACTTTTCAATGAGACATTTTCTCCGTTTATATTCTGAACCTCCTTAACCATTTTGCCAATTTTACTTTTTAAAGATTTGTTCTCATCAGTGAATTTTTTCCATTTTTTCTTTTACCTCTCTAATTTGGTTTTTAAAGTGCTCTAAAGTTCTTCCAGGAATGCTTTTTGGACTGGAGACCAGTTCACATTCCCTTTTGAGGTTTCAGATGTGGGTATAGTGTCAATGCTGTCCTCTTCTGAATTGGTATTTTGATCGTCCCTGTCTCCATAATAGGAAATCAATAGTCTTTGGCTCTCTAGTCTGTTTTTTCATGGTGGTTGTTTTTTACCCCTGGCTTCTAAAGTGGATCTCTGCTTCTGGGACTCACTGGCTTTGTGTGCTGTGGCTTCTGGTTTCATGAGGTGTGGGGGAGGGGTGGTCTGGCTGCTGGAAGTCTCTTCTTCCCCTGTGGCTTGCTCTACAACATGAGTGGTCTCAGCCATTGTCTATGCGGGTGTCTGCCACTTCCCCTGGCTTTGTGAAGGCACATCTGGGGTCCTGGTGTTGATGTTTGCTAGCTCCACGCTGCCCCAGGGCTCAGGAACTCCTGCTGTTCTGCTGAAGTAGGGCCTGCTGGGACACCTCATTTGCTTCACTAGTCTCCTTCCACCACCACAAGAAGGGCCCTCTCCCCAACTTCTCTAGCTAAAAGGCTAATGAAACCCCACTTCTGGCTCCTCTATTTCAGGGTTTCTCCTGAGGAAGTATTATCTGAGTGAAGAAGGGAGGGATGAGAGCCATTTTTACCTGGTTTACATGGCTCCTGGAAGTTCAAGAAGGTGAATTTTAAACCTTTAGACTGTGGGCTCACATAGCTCCAAAAGATTCTTGTCCCAGGCTGTGAGACCTGAGGATCAGTTGCAGCCATAGCCGGTACTTCTGCCCTGGGCCTGCTCCTGCTCTGGCATTTCATTAGTCCAGTGCTCTCCCAGACCAGCATGCTTCCTGGGTTCCTCTGCTATTCCTGGTTGGTGTGGTCTGGTACCCATTCCGCACCTGGCGCACCTGCCTCTTTCAGTGGCTTCTAACTCTCTCAGATCTGCTCAGATTTAGATGTATCTGACAGAATTTGTGAGAGCAGCACCATCTTGGCTCTACCCCTGGAACTTTTCTTAATTAGGTGAGATAGGGGCCACAAATCTTGAGCCAAGTGGGGTATAAATGTCTTCTAATAACCTAAAAGTCCCATTAACACCTGCACCTCTTTTACTGTGGTGGGGACTTGTATCTTATCTATGATAGCCATAGGTACAATTCTTGTCTTACCCAACCATACAACCCTGAGGAACTTTACAGATGTCCCAGACCCTTGGAGTTTGGCCAGATTCACTACCCATCTCCTTTCTCGAAGATGTTCTATCAAGGCTTGCAGTGTGTCCCATAAGAATGAAATAGTGTCAGGTTAACATGTCCTCAATGTAGTGGTCCACAGGATGTCTTTAGAAAACAGAAATAAGCTAAGATCCCAGAAGAATGAGCTGTGGCAGATGGTTGGGCTATGTAAATAGCTCTGAGACAAGACTTTGGCCCAACCTCCCAAGTTTGGGGAGTGGAGCACAGGAAGATTCACCTGGTATGCATGGCCACCTGAGAAGGAGCACTGGGCTCTGCCTCTGGGGATCAGAATTATCTTTGGTTGTTTCCTTATTAGTTTCACCACTGCATTTGACTATCTATCTCTCTGTGGATCTTTGCTATCAGGTCCATCCACAACTGTTTCCTAGTAATAAATATAAATACCTCCAAGGCTTTTCAAATCTCTGTGCTGTTGGAGTCCAACCCATTCATTTGATAGATGAAGAAGGAGCTGCCCAGAGAGATTCCCTGACCTGCCCAGGATTGTGCAAGGAATAAGTGGCAGGTTAGCTTTTAAACCTGGGTTTGCTGATTATATAAATCTAGTGATCCTTCCACTGGACCACTATCATCCTATTGTTATGAAGTTAAGGAATTATTGGCAACTTTGGAAGGAAAGGTTTCAGTCGAGTAATAGCATTAGAAGACAGATTGAAAATGGCTTTACAGTGAGGAAATAGAAGCAAGGAGCATATCCAATACTTTCTCAAAGTTTGGCTGTGAAGAGAGAAGAGATATAGGATGACAGCTTCAGGGGGTGGCAGAATCGGGTATAGATTGGTTATTTTGTTGGGGAATTTTTGTTTTTTCAAGAACTTGGGAGACATCATTACATATGTAGATAATGAGGAAGAAGCTAGTGAGTTAGATGAGAGTAAAGGTGAAAGAGAGAGGGGATCATTGAAGACAATCTTCCAAAAGAAATGAGACGGAACACAACCTAAGGCATTGTGGGGAGAGACTGGCTTTAGCAAAGAGAAGAGGCAACTTTTCTTCAGAGACTGAGAGCAAAGAAAGAATGGGGGATAATGAAATAAGGTTATGTGGTATGCTAAAAAGGTAGAGAAGGAACTTGAGACAACAGGACTCTATTTTCTCAGTGAAGTCAGAGATCAAATATCTGCTGAGAAAGAGAGGAAAGGAGATGGTAAGGGAGGCTTGAAGAAAAAGGAAAAATTTTGGAATAGCTATTGCAGAGAGTGCCATGCTAGAGAGTCAATGAAGGAAAAATAAAAAGATTGCCATGGGCATTGAGAATCCAGTTGAGATTAGGTGACAGAAATTTGTAGTTAAGCCAGTCAACTCAAGTTTGACTTTTTTTAATGCTTTCTATGGACGCATTTTTAAAATCGCTGTTATTTTTCATTAACTACAAGTAACCATCAGAAATAGATCCAATGCTTTTAACAAAGAAGTACATTTAGAAAAAATTAATCAGCACACTGACCATGTGGTATAGTATGTGCCTCCCCCAACATGTTTCATCCTCCAACTGCAGTCCATCACATCTTCATATTTGCATTCTTTTCTTTTCTATGATTGTATCTTTCCTATTGTTCTTTGGTCCTCCTTACTTCCCTCTCTATTAATTCACACAAACCACCCCAAGTTTTTCTGAATTCTTCATATTTATTGTTTCTTTCAGAGTAATTATATTCCATCATATTCAGATGCCAAATTTCTTCAGGCCTTCCACAGTTGATGGGAAGCCATTTTATTTGCACATTTTTGGGGTCACAAGAAATGCTACTCTAAATGTTTTGGTTCGTATGGGGCCTTCTCCTCTGTTTTTGACCTCCTTGGCATATAAACCTAGTAGTGAAATCCCCGGAGTCATGGATAGTTGTTTAGACATTTTTCCAGAAGAGTTAAAAATTACTTTTCAGAAGTAATTCAGACTTGTATGTATGCCATCATATACCATATGATTTCCAGAATTTCTCTAGGAGCATTCAAGAGCATGTGAAGAGAAATAGAGTTGGGGTGACTGAGGGCTGGGATTGATCAAGGTTGGCGACTAGAAAAGGGAGAATGAGTTTAAAGGTAGCTCATGGAGCATGGCTGAACTAGTAGACAATAGACTCAGGATCGTGAAAGGAGAAAAATGAAACCAGAGAAGAATTAATGGACTGAGAGAACAAGAAGAGCTGGAGAAACCTAGAGGACAGGGTGAGGTAAAAGATAAGGTTTAGGAGGAATGAGTCAGAAAAACTGAAGACAGATTATAGGCTGAGGGGCCAGGGCAGGGGGAGAGGAGGGAAGTCAATCACCACAGGAGCTGGTACACAGCTTCTGGCCCTCAACTGAATGCACAACTAGAAGGTTGGCTTTCACAAGTACAATTCACAGAAACATCTGCTAGAGCCATTATTGGACTTCACCCCCACCAGTCCACCCTCCCACCCACCCTTGCAAGATATACATACTGGGCATCTTGTGCTGTTCATGATTACAAACAAGTAGATCCATCTATTACCAGAGAATATTCATCCTTGGGTCTTCCCATCGTGTGCCCCTATCTTAATGTGCACTTCCCAGTGTAGGTATATATAGAACACCTCTGTACGATCTTTGTATTGATCAAAAGATTTATGGAGAACTATGGAAGACAGGAATGTCTGAGCACATGTCTCTGCAGACAAATGAAAACGAACACAGTATTAAAATCCATTTGCTAGCATACTGCTAAAGCCATGGAAAGCCATAAGGATGAATTTACCATTATTTTTGTATTGGTTGGAATTCTGAGTAAGTCAAGAGAACAAGGATTCAGAAAACTCTTCAGTAAATATCTAGTGGATCCTAGCAATCTCTTCATGGTTTCTTCTGATTTCTGCCATCAGGGTCAAAGGTTCTGTCACAATTGCTATGATTGCTATGATGTATCCCATGGGGAGATTAATAGATCCATTGAACATTGAGATAAAATGGGCATGAGTATTATAGAATAAGACTCTGTTATCTTTTAGCAATTACTTGAAGAAATACCATAACACAATATGTGGAAGACATCCTATTGGGGTATTACTAAATGCTATCACAGAGCTCCCTTTCCAGCATTCTCATGTTTTTTCTTGCCTTTTGTGCAATTCTCATTCCAGACAAACTTGACCATCATCTTTTCCCCAAAGTTTGCATTTCATTTCCCATTTCAGTGTCTTCATCAGGCCAAACAGGACACCTTGCTTGCATCTACATGAATAGTGTGTTGTTCTTCGGTTCTATGTTACATCAGAATCTTCTCGACCCTGTTTGGGGATTTCTTGACAGAGATACCGGAGCGGTTTGCCATTTCCTTTTCCAACTCATTTTACAGATGAGGAAACTGAGACAAATAAGGTTAAGTGACTTGACCAGGGTCATATAGCTAGTAAGTATCTGAGGCAGGATTCGAACTCAGGATGAATCTTCCTGACCTCAGGCATAGCACTCTACCCACTATGTCACCTAGATGCCCCATCTGAATGCTTACTTTCCTTCAAGTCTCAGCTCATGGGGTGGGTATTATGTTGCATTAGAAAATGGAGTAGGATCAGAATCAGAGCATTGGTTTGGTACCAGGGAGTCAGGATGCCACTCTTAATGGAATGATGGTTATGGTAACATGAGATCTTTTGCTGGGAGCGGGTTCTAATTCCAGCTGTTTCTATCTTTCTCTGTGACTGTAGACAAGTCCCTTTCCCTTTCAAGTCCTCCCCTTTCTTATTTCTAAAATAAGGCAAATGAACTAGATGCCCCCTAAGGCTCCTTCTAGCTCCAGGTATAGGATCCCAGGCAGAAGCCTAGGGCAGGGTAGAGGAGCATTTCCTGGGGTGAGATAGGGAAGGGGAACACTAGGAGGTTAGGTGACTTGTTCAGGGTCAACAGATAATATAGCTCCAACTAGGTGGAGCAGTGGTAGTTGTTGTCCTTTGTTCTTGAAAAGGACCAAAATGACATTACTGTGCCAGAGTCAAGTTTCAATGTGTCAGACTGTAGCTGATCAGACCAATGTGAGTGCAGAATTCTCTACCACACATCAGGCACAAATGATCTGTGTGAACATTTGGGGTGGATACTCTAAATTTGCCCATCCTGTGTTTACTTTGAGCTGTCTCAATTCTGCTTTGCTCATAGAGCACAATACCATCTCAAATGTGGGTGTGCCATGCTAAGAGGTCCTATGCCAGTGTCTCCAATATCACACAATCAATTG
The DNA here is from genome assembly GCA_028646595.1 of Phalanger gymnotis. NCBI lineage: Eukaryota > Metazoa > Chordata > Mammalia > Diprotodontia > Phalangeridae > Phalanger > Phalanger gymnotis. The sequence continues at coordinate 7,687 of JAQQSZ010019414.1, forward strand.
CAAAATTCTTGAGTGTCCTTGTATGGCTTCTTCTGACCACCACGTGAACACTTGCCTTGTGTGAGTTCTCCATAAGATAGTCTTTTTGGCAAGCATACTTTTACATTCAAACAATGTGGCCAGACCATCAGAATTGTGCTCTCTGAAGCAGAATTTGGTCATCTACCTGAGAGCTGGGAAAATGAGCAAACAACGTTAAAAAAAAAAAACTCAGGCTATAGAATCTTACTTTGGTGACAAGGAAGATCAAAACATACAACCCAGAAGAAGACAACAAAGTCAAAGTTCCTACATCTAAAGCCACCAAGAAAAATATGAATTTATCACAGGCCATGGAAGAGCTCAAAAAGGAGTTTGAAAATCAACTTAGTAAACTTCTTCCTAAATTGTTTCAGTTTAGATATTTTGGGCTCAGCTAACATAGCCCATTTATGTGCATGTAGCCCAGAGTTATACCTCTCTTGGACACTCATGTCTTCTCTTTCTGGTCCCACAAGTTCTTTTTCTTTTTTTGTTAATCAGTTAATTAATTTATTTTAATTTTCAACATTCACTTCCATAAGATTTTGAGTTCCAAATTTTTTTCCCACTCCTCCCTCCGCCCACCCCCACAACTCAAGGTGTGCAATCTGATACAGACTCTATATATACATTCATATTAAACATATTTTCATATTAGTCATGTTGTAAAGAAGAATTAGAACCTAACAGGAGAGATAATGTAAAAATGATTGGACTACCTGAAAGCCATGATCAAAAAAAGAACCTAGACATCATCTTTCAAGAAATTATCAAGGAAAACTTCCCTGATGTTCTAGAACAAGAGGGTAAAATAGAAATGGAAAGAATCCACTGATCACCTCCTGAAAGAGACCCCAAAAGGAAAACTCCTAGCAATATTGCAGCCAAATTCCAGAGTTACCAGGTCAAGGAGAAAATATTGTAAGCAGCCAGAAAGAAACAATTGGAGTATTCTGGAAGCACAATCAGGATAGCACAAGGTCTAGCAGCTTCTGCATTAAGGGATCAGAGGGCTTGGAATATGATATTCCAGAGCTCAAAGGAGCTAGGATTAAAACCAAGAGTCACCTATTCGGCAAAACCGAGTGGTATTCTTACTTTGGATTTTCTTGACTCAAACCCTGAACAGCCTTTCATTCCAAGGAAGAAGGGTTAAAAGGGAAGAGCCATGTACCTTCAGGTAGATCAAAGATTTCTGGTCCATGTGCCTAAGGTGACTCACCCCCTTTACTATAGCCTCTTGGAAATACTGACCCTATCACAGAGTTTGCAGAGTTCAAAAATCTTTTCCCAGCCCCTCTCCACCTGCCACTAAGGGACTAATGAAGGTTTGGAAGCAAGCCAACCAAGAGTAGGAGGGAGACAAGTAGAAGGTCTCAGAGGAAATCTTTGGATTTTATTTGGAGGGGGAACGTGTAGTCAATAGTTCATTCAACAACAAGCCACACTTGATCTCAGTCAAGTTTTCTTTTTGATCTCTAAGGAAGAGAATCCTAGGGGCATGAGAGGGGATTAAGAGTCATTTCCCAAAGGATGGATAAAGGTTCAAAAGACATGAACAGGGAGTCACCAAGGAAAGACATTCAAGCTACCCATAACCAAACAGGAAAAAATGCTCAAATTACTAATTAGACAAACGCAGCTAGGTGGCACAGTGAATAGAACGCCAGGCCTGGAATCAAATAGGGTCATGAAGTAGTACATGACTGGAAAAACAACTGAACAACAAACACCAAATTAAACTCTGAGGTTTTAACTCACCAAAACGCTAAGGTGGCTGCAGGTGGATGGCAAGGTACTTGGGTAGACTCTGGCTTCCTCATACCACCCACCTGGATAACAATGTTCCTGATTTTTAGGGAGGTGTCAGAAAGAAACAAGAAAAACTACTTCAAGAGTCAGTCCACAAAGTGTGTAGGCCAATGGGAAAGAGCCAGGAGCCATCAGCCCACTCCTCCAAGCAGTCTGTGTGCTGCGAGCAAGCCTGGGGAGGAGCTAGAGTGCTTAAAAGCAGGGACTGTGCAGGACAAGTCAGTACACCAAGGTACTCCTTCAGCAAGAAACCTGCACACCTGACTGCCAAAGGTGGAGGCAGCCAGAGGACTGAAACCTCAGTTAACTTCATGCATCTTCGATCTCCTGGGTCTCCATCCCTGGCACTTTTTATGATGGTGACGCTTTTCACAAGTGAGTGATCCCAGCTTGTATAGGGATAGACTAAGGAGAGGCAAGTAGCTGGTGGAGGGAGGCATTTGTGGCAGTGTATCCTCAATACTGTTGCCTGCATTTCTTCAGAATAGCTGTTTGCTTCCTATTGAGGCTTCTACTTTGTTTCAATACCACAAATACAGATCCTAAGCCCAGTTAAAGAGCTTCCTTTTTTTTTCTTTTTTTTTAATTTTTTTTTTTATTTTTAGTTTGCAACAAACAGTTCTACATAATTTTGACTTTCAGCTTTTCTTCTCTCCCTCCCCCCCTTCCTCCCCAAGAAGGCATGGAATCCCATATAACTTCCATGTATAACTTGGCATTGAATTAATTTACACACTAGTCAAGTTGTGGAGAAGAACCATGACCAATGGAATGACGAAGAAACAGAACCAAAAAAAAAAAACAAAAACGCAACCCAACCACAAATACAAAAGAGAGAAAAAAAATGGGG
>JAQQSZ010019415.1:0-10369 GCA_028646595.1 Phalanger gymnotis
AATAATCAATATTGTTTTAGACTATTTAAAGTAACTAGACAGTAGAAGGTTGGAATATTGCTGTGGTACAAGAAATGATGGGGACTTATATATATATATCCGCACTTAATTGTAGCCTTCAAGGGTGGAAAGGAGGGGGAGGAAGGGGGGAAAAAAAAAACAAAGTAAAAAGTGCACAGTAGAGGACAAAAGAAAACTTACAGGGAAGTAAAAAAAAAAAGACAGACAGCGTGGAACATAATGTGTAGTGTTTATTATATAGGCTTTCTTGAAATGGAAATTTATTGCTGTATATTTTGAATCCTCTGTTACATTCTGCTGTGCATATGGCAATGCTTTTTTTTCTTTTCTTAATTTGTATTTTAGTTGACAATGTTTCTTTTTCTTTTCTTACTGTGTATTAAAGTTTTAGTATTTAAGTTTAAAACAAACTAAAAAAAAATAGAGTCCAGAACCATGCATAAATCCCTCCAAGCACTACACTGGAGACCTTCTTCCAATCTGATACTGAACTACTTTTCCCACAAGAATTATATGCTCTCCTAACTTCTACAGCATTTTCCTAAGCTATTAGTTTAGTAACTCCATCAAAAATGGAAGTAGTTTAGTGTGGCAAAACCTGTTCTTAATAAAGGCTCCTTCTGATCCCAGGGTCTTCTCATTAACCATTTCATTCCTTTAGTAATACATTTTCGAATTTTCCCATGAATCAAAGCCAAGTTCAAGGGCCTATAGTATGTAGATTCTATTCTTTTCCCCCTTTTTTGAAACCTGCTACAATACACATATACAATATACAATTCTGTAGCCTTTATCCCATTTGCTGACATCTTCAACCATGGCTCAAACAATCCCCCCTCCACACACACACTTATTTATTTCAGCACCAGAAGAAGTAGTTCATCTGGGACAGAGAATCTGAACATACAGAGGGCAATTAAGTGCTCTATCACTATTTCCTTACTTACTAGCCATTATGGCCTATACTTTCCATTCCAAAGATTATGCTCATTTAGCTGGGAAAAACAAAAGACAAAACACAAGCAAAATAAGGGCTGAATAGCTCTGATTTTTCTGGTGTCAGTATTTATCTTGTCTCATACTGAGCAGCAGTCTTATTCCTTCATTGAGTTTCCACTTTCATGCAATCTAGTATTTGAGGAAAAAGAAAAAAACAAAACCTTTTTGTTGTCCTTAGTTTTCTTTGCTAGCCTCAGTTCATTCTGAGATTTATGACTCTTTACCCTACCCTTATAATACTTCATAAGACTATAGCCTCCCCTGCTATCTGTTCTTATTTTAATCTTCTGTACACAGCTGTGGGTTGAGGAATTTTAGTTGCTAAACACTCTATATCATTTAACTTTCTTTAGACAATTTCCTCCTTTTCTCTTTTTCAAAATTATTTCTCTTTGCATGCAGGATTTTCATTCTTGAAGGCTTCTGATCCCTCCTGGCCTTTCTCCAAAGGATGTTAAGTCTCTGGGGCCCAACCTATCTTTCCTCTGGTTCTACTTATCCTTTGAAATCTGTTTTCACCAAACCTAAGGTATATGGCTAAATGATTCCTGACTTTCTTCACTTCTGTCAGAAACTCCTAAAAGGCAGTGACTACTTCCTCCTCCAAGATTCCCATTATTTTCATCCCAGGAACCATTTTCTTCCTATTGGCAAGAATCAGATCTAGAAATGAATCTCCCTTTGTTGGTTCCTCTACCTTTTAAAAGATGAAATGGTCCTTGAAGAAAGTCAAGAAACTATTCACTGGGGAAGTTATTTTCTAAGGAATAATTTAAATTGGAAATGAAAATTAAATGTCATTTTGTCTTCATGGAAACCAAGAACCCACTGTGGGTTACGATGGGCTCATGTGTTGTTATGTTTCAAGTAAAAGATGGCAAGACCACCTTCCAAACAATATAGCATCACCTAATCTCTCTCACTGTGGTTCCAATATAGGAATTCTTTCTCAATTATTAGTTTAAAATCTCTCTGAATGAGATGATACTGTGATATTGATGATGACTACTTTTCCTCTATTCGCAAATGATATTTTCTGTTTTTAAGATATAATCAGGGGCTTGGTGATACTGCCACCAACTGTTAAAAATATGAATCACATTGGAGTTTCATTATAAACATGAAAAGAGAGACCATAAGCCTACAGTTTTATAAAATAATTAAAAAGAAATACTTTTCAAAGACTTTTTTTTAAAAAGGCCTCAAAGTCATTTAAGATGCTAAGCATTCTTTTCACCTATACAGTGACAAAATATACACTTAAGATATTTTGAAGTTTCTATACAGAATCCATAATCAATTTACATACCAAAATCATCACATGTATGGCAACTAAATTGGTCTTAAAATGAATTTCTTGCTTGACATTATAAGTACCTCCTCTATTTCTAATCAATTTCTTCTATTTCCAATATAAAACCCTGAAGAATTTTTAGAAAGGAAATCACAAGGGAGAGGGGAAAGAGGAAGGGAGAATTTGGAATTTTTTTAAAATGAATGTTAAAATGTTTTGTTTACATGTAATTGAGAAAAAAAATAAAATAAAAATTAGCCATAAAAAGTAAACCATGTAATTCTGTAAATAATACACAGTTTAATAAATAATGCTGTGCTTTGGTTTTGATGTGCTACTATAAAATATCAAGAAACACAGGCATTATTGATAATACACAGATATGTTAAGCAGTTCAGAATAATAGCAATTAGCCTACTAGAACAGGGCAATTAATAACTGATTACTTTCAGTACTGGATAACTTAAAATATGTGCATAAAACATAAGTCTTAAAAGTTTCTTTTGTACAAGGTCTGAAATTCTTACACTATAAGATAATAAAACATGGTGCTATTTGTTACACGAGCAATTAAAGAATGGAAGCCAGGCACTGTATTTTTAGGGCCAATAACAGATTTTCAAGGACCCTGGATGAACAGCTCTTCTTGTCCAATTTTTCCATTTAAAAATAACATCATTACACTTTACACTTTCAGAAGGAATCTCATATAAGATAATGTTTGTCACACAAGCAAACCAAATAATATGTATTCATATGGTTCATTATGAATACTTTATATGTGATACAATAATAACACTGACGTATACAGATATAACGTATAAAAAACACCTGATACATATTATCTCATTTGATCCTCATAACAATTCCTAACAATATATATTATCTCACTTGATCCTTATAATAATCCTGTCAAGTAGGTGCCATTATTATCCCCATTTTACAGATGTGGAAGCTAAGGGTGAAAGAGATTAAGTGACTTGCCCAATGTCACACCTCTAGTAACTATCTGAGGGTGGATTTGAAGTCTGGTCTTTCTGATTCCACAACCTGTGGTCTAGTCTCTAAACCATCTCTCTGATCCTATGCACATGCACCCACTTACATAGTCTAAATATGTTTGATATTACTAATAGAATTAAGGGCACAAAGGAAAAAGTAATTAACTTGAAGATTGAGTTTCTGATCAATTTATTTTAGTGATCCATAGCAACATTGACATTAAAAGTAGGTCTATATAAAGATATTTTACCGTCTTAATAGAACTCCTTTGTTTCTCTTCCCAAACACCACTGCTCAACTCAAGTGTGCAATGAATATTTGTTTCCCTTTCATAGGATCCCAAAATCAGTAACCTGCAATATGAAAATGAAAAAATGGGCATGGTTTATTAGAGGAGTTATACTCATTTTTACAAATCTTTCACACATCCATAAACTACTCAACCCAGTGACACACACAATCCTACTCTTTACTTTTAGTTTAGGTAAACAGAATGTAAAATTCAAATCAAGTTCTTGTTGCACCCTCTAGTGGAAAAAAGATATACAACCAAAATTAGGCAAAGTTCTTACTATAATACACATACATATATAAAAGCTAAATTGGATCAAAATGTATTACCTACTTTTACAGCTAAGGTAGTGACTCCAATTAAGGTGAGTCATATCAATCATTTATTCAATAAACATGCACTTATTAAGTGGCTACCGTGCTCAAGGAAGCTACTATGCTAGCCACTACGAAGGGAAAAATTAAACAGGCCTACCTTTCCTGAAGTATCGAGAGATTATTTTTCTCACTTTAAAAAAACAAAAGCAATTAAAAGTTGTTTTTTTTGGGGGGGGGGATTCAAATTCTTCATAAAAACAGTATCTGGAGTTGGTACTGTTTGGAAGAATCTTTTGGCTATCAATGTTCCTTTTAGAGTAGCTATGCTTTATTCACACAGAAATCATAGCAGCTCCTGGACTGAGAAGAACTAGAGAAATGCTTAAATTTTCATATCATTCAGGGACACTGTGTTTCCTTCATAAAAACTAGAATTTCTGAATTGTAAATGTAACACAACGTAATAATTACTGTGCTTTTGGCATTAAAGGAAATAAAAAGTATGGAATACATGAAAACTGTTAATCTCCTTAACTTCTATGCTGTCTTTGAAATCACAGCATGTATATACCAGATCAAAGAATTAATTTGAGAATAATTTGGATTTTGAGAGTTAGTCTCTTAGAATCTATGTGAATTATTTTACTGCTACACAACTGTTTGACGAGATAAAACATATTAGAAAACTAAGAGGAAGCTAGAAATTAAAAAAAAAAGTCTTCACCATTTTCATGGTGTACCTAAATGTTGAAATAGATAACATCCTAGAATGAAATGAGATGCAACACTTAGTCACAAGGAGTCTGTGAGGCTGATGCTTCAGGTTTTAACATTAAAAGTATGCTCAAAGTGGCAGGTTAAATGCTCACAATAGCCATTATTTTCCATCTAAATACAAAATACCAGGGATTATGTATCCTTTTTTTTCATTTTGCTCACTCAGCTGGACTCTGCTGCCACTCTCTGGTAAAAATAGTTAATGATCAAATGAACCATATAAAGCAGTCTTCTATACATTAACCAGCTAGAGAAATCATGAAATCATTTGTGGTCTAGCTAACGAAGAATTCATATTAACTTCCAATATAAAAAGAAACACTGCTAAAAATTTCTATAAAATTTACTTTAATCTAGGAAAATTAAATAAAGCAAGGCCCTTTGGTGAGAACCCAGCTTTTGCCTTTTGGTAAGAACCTATCTAATTCCTGACAATCCCTTTAAGCCTCAATTCAAAGGCCAGCTCCTTTGTGAAACCTTCAATGATTCCCTGACAAAAGTCAATTCAATATAATAGACAATTTATCAAGCACCTACTATGTGTATCAAGCACTGTTGACACTAAACAAGAATTACAACAAGTCTATGTCTTCAAGGAGTTCATATTTTATAGAGGGATAAGTAAATACAAAATAAACACCATGCAAATTACAAGTAATTTCATGAGGGAAGAAAAAGCTAACCAGTGAGCAAGGGAGGTGGGGATTGAAAGGCTTAATTTTAGGAACTGGCACTTGAGCATAAGCCTAGAATGGAGGCTAGAGATTCCAAGAGACATTATGTGATGAGAGCATTCTAAGCATAGAGTCTATGAAGATTCAAGAAGGCAGGACATAGAGGGACATACATAAGCAAGTTAGCCAATATGACTGGAACATAGAGTTGATGCAGGATGGGAAACCATGTGAACTCTAGATAGACAGGAGTCAGATCATAAAAGGCTTTAAATGTGAAAGGGAGGAGTTTGTTTTACCCTTGAGCTGAGATTCTTAACTTTTTTTGTATCTCAGTCCTCCTTTGGCAATCTGGTAAAGCTAATGAATCCCCTTCTCAGAAAAACATTTTTAAATAATTGAAGAACATGCTAAATTTCAGTTAGAGGTTAGTAAAAATAAAGATACGATGTTTTCCCTATCCAAGTTTCTATTACCTATGCCAAACCCCTTATCCAGGGACTCTAGGTTAAGAACCTCTACCCTGGGGGCAATAAGGAACAACTGATCTTTCTGAATAGGAAAATATAATCAGACCCATGTTTTAGCAATATCAATTTTACAGCTATATGGAAGAGAGAACAATTAGAAGGCTATGTGAGTGGAAAGAAGGGGACAGATTCAAGTAGAACAAAAAAGATTTGGCAGTTAGCTGGAGTCAAGAAAGTAAAGGGCAAAGAAGAGTCAAGGATGATTCTGAGGTTCTGACCCTGGCTGACTGGATGGAGAGTGGTACTTGATAAAATATGGAGAATTTAGGAAGAAGGGTACTTCAAGGAGTGAAGACTGTAAGTTCTGTTTTAGACACAACTTTGAGAAACCTATGGAATATCCAGTTGGACATGTCTAACAGGTGGTTGAGTATGTGAGACTAGACCCAAGAAATGGATGAGAACTAGATTTAAAGGTTTGGGATTCATCTGCATAAAGATGAAATCTGTACCCTTGAAAACTGACGAGATCACTTAGAGTGTCAATGGGTGAGAACCCAAGACACAACCCTGAGGTACATTCAGGCATGGGTGTGGGGGATGATTGAGAAATTGTCAGACAGGTAAGTGGGGGAAACATGATCGAACAATGTCATGAAAACTCAGAGAAGAAAAAATATTCAGGAAAAGGGCTGATCGACAACATCTAATGCTGCAGAGAGGTGAAAGATAAGAAAAGGCTGTTGGCGTTAGCAACTAAGAGATAAATGGTAACCTTGGTAAAAGTAGTTTCAGTCAAGTTGTGGGGTAGAAAGCCAGACTGCAAGGGGACCTTTGAGACCATCTAAGCCAACCGGTACAGGAAACCCTCTCTGACATCCCTATCAAGTATTCCCTCAGTCTTCATTTGATCATCTCTAACAAGGGAAAGAAAACCCACTACCTCTTGAGTTAGGCCATTCCACTTTAAGACAGCTCTGTTAGGAAATAGTAGGGGGTTAAGGTACTGAGCCTGGAGACAGGAAGAACTGGCTTCAAATTCCATGATACTTTCCTACCTGTAGAACCTTGGGCAAGTCATTTAACTTCCCTGGGCCTCAGTTTCATTATTAGCAAAATAACTAGATGAAATTCAAAGCAAAAAAGATGAAAGCAAAATGACACTACATGATTTCAGAATTTCTTGTCTGCTCTGCATCTATGATCCTCAGATCATCCAAATGTCAGCTGCAGTCACTCATCAACCTCTCCTTCTCCTGGCTGCCCTACCCTTTCGGTTGTCTGTAAAGCTTGTCTGTGCTTTTTTCAGATGTGCCAAGTTAGCTCTCCTTCCACTCTATACCTTTGTTATAGAACTTTCAGCTTACCATGTCTTTTTCATGGGGACAAGGACTCTTCCTTATTCTTCTCTGTATACCTCTAAAGTACTTTGTTCAATGTTTTGCACTCAAAATATATTTGGAATGAATACCACAGTTAGCAAAAGATCAAAGTACCGAATAATATCCCAGCATCTAGCATGAGATGTGTAGAGTATACAGTGATGCACTGATTTGTAGGGGCTCCTGGACAGTGGAACCCTGACAACGAGCATACGAAATGCAGATTACAACCTGGGTAGAGGTACCCAAGCTTATGAGAAAACTCATGGTGTGGGGTCATTATCAGGTAGAGCAGGGACATATATATTGAATACATCATGGAGGTAAGTAAGGCAGTACAAAGACGGGGGAAACATATATATATATATATATATATATATATGTATATGTATATGTGTGTATATATACATATATACACACACAAATGAACATACATGCATACATATATAACTTGTATATGTGTGTATATATTTTTATTTATAATAACAGGATATGTTTATTCGATTACCTTTCTGAGGAAAAATTCTGAGGAGTTTCTTATTGTTCTTACTATTTACTGTATTACTTTATTACATATGTATTTTGAAGCAGATGCTGACTTATTCCACTTATGGTAATTACACAGTTTCTTGAAATGTGTCATGTACACACTGCCATGAACTTACAGGTAAATTTATTGTGACATTTGAAATATTCTATGTTGTATCAAATATTAACTGAATAGAGTTCTAAATAAGTTTTTAAAAACTTGGTTGAATCACTATTTCAATAGGTGATAATATTAATTTAAAAAATTTAAAAATAACTGCTTGAAGACTATTGTATAAGGAATAGTCAAATCTTTATCATCATCGTCACACATTTCTACCACTAAAGGAAAACCACAATTGCTCAACAAGAAAGTGGAGGAACAAGTACGGAAAGCCCTTCCCCCCACTACCCATTGTGAATAACAAGTAGTTATTGATATTACACAAACAAAATCTTTTAAAAAGCAAATATAAGTTTTCGCAGTCTACGAATATACCATCTGCTTTTATTTTTAAAGTAGAGAAACAAAAAAGAAATATTTACATTACTTCATAAGACTTAAACATTTGAGAAAAGGCAATTAATTCTTAGTTCAAACTCTTAAGACTGTTTGCCTCCAGAAGCAATAAATTACCAAGCAAATACTACCTGGCACTAATAAAAATGAAAACAAATTTGACTGCTAAACTTTGTTGGAGAGAAGAGTAAAACACATTATAAGTGTGTGAAACATTAGCTGACAGAAGCATGGATATTAAAAGATTACAATCTAAATAAACTATGTATACAAAGCTCTATTGTCCCTTGGAAATCTCAGTCTCATGGCTTGAATATATATACGATCTACAATATTTCTATATTTACATGGCTTAAATATATATACAATCTATAATATATCTATATCTACCTAACTTTCAAATCTATACCTACAATTCCAGCTCTTAGAAAAGGTCAAGTCCTCAGACTACAGACATTTTTTACCTCTATCTTCAATCATGCAGGGATTTAAGTATTCCATTATCTTCTTGATGTCATGGTCCTCTTCGAGAACAAGGGAAAACCACAACACACAAGTATCCCTTCATCATTTCAAACTCAACATAAATCCTCATGTCCATAACTCTACCTGCCAAAAAAAGAAATCCAGCAACACATAAGCAATTCCCCCTACTCCTTGATTTATCCCATCTTTACTTATTGGTACATTCTTTTCCTAGCACCCAGGCACTAAACTTTGGTGTCCTCTTTGATTCCTCCCCCTTTTCCTTCATCCTATCTGCAATTACTAACAAATCATACTGATTCTTCCTCACTAATGTAATATCTCCTGTGTTTTCCCCTTTCATGCCACTTCTATTATGCTTCATTCACTTCCATTACACTACCACCATATTTCAAGTTTCTATCAACTAATTCCCAATTCCTAAAAATCTAACTGATCCCTCTTCTTCCAGGTTCTATTCTTCACCTAATTTATCCAAAACATCTACTGTCAGATGATTTTTTTTCTACCTGATTATACCACTTCACTATTCAAACTCTTCCTTGGTTTCCCATGGTCTACTAAATAACTTTGCATTCAAAGACATCCATGTGACCTCACCTCAAATAACCTTTCCAAACAAACCTACAACTTCAGCTAGAGTGATATATATGTTTCAAATGAGCTCTAAGCATTCCTGTTGCTTCTAAATCTTTACCTAGCCTATTTTTCACTTTATGCAATAACCTTCTCTTACTATATTCACATCCCATTTACCTTTCAAGACCTAATTCAAACCTAATCTCTTACCTCATCATGCAGCTCAATGATCTACCCTTCCTATGACAGCCTATAGTAGTTCTATTTGAACAACTCTTTTGGCATTTATCCCTTTGTACTACTATTTATCTTTTGGTCTCCATGTATTTTATCTTGTCTGAACTAGATTTTAAGTTCTTTACAGGCAACTAACAATATATTGCCTTGTGTTGGTGAAGCAGATGTTCAATGAATATTTAAGGAATGAATTATTAATTGGGGAGGAGGAGGTGAATAGCCTCCTGTGTAAAACTTTGCATTAATATAGCACAATACAATAAACAATATACAACACAATACAAAAACAATAAACAATACAAAAATAATATAGTACAATAAACATTTATTAAGTGCCTACTATGTGTCAGGCACTAAATCTACAGCACAAACATTATGTTTAAAATATTTGCTTAATTTTATAGTATGATATTGAAATATTGCAAGGGATGATGTCCTCATTAAAATTCATGTTTTTTAACAACAGATTTTACAGTTAATTTTTAGAAATGTGTTAAGTCCAAATATACTGCAAGCCAACATCACAATGAGAACAGCAACATTTCTAGTCATTGTATTTAAAAATACAAAAACTTGAAAGATGACGGCTGGAAAGCAGGGACTAGCATGAGCTCCCTGCCGAGTCCCTCCAAAAACCTATAAAAAATGGCCGTGAACCAATTCTAGAACTGCAGAACCGACAAAATAGCAGAGGGAAGCAGGGCTGCAGCCCAGCTTGGATGGTTACTGGGTGAGGTCTTTCACAAATGGAGCTGGGAGTGTGGCAGAGCCCAGAGCGGGTCGCGCGGGCC